>JSUI01006542.1:41859-61009 GCA_000833645.1 Huntiella omanensis | reverse complement strand
TTGCGAAGAGCCTGGATCATAGTAGTCGAGAGCCAGACAGACATCTCCTCATGATTCAGAGCATTTGTCATTTCAGGACCCGACCTAAGAACCATGAAAATGGGCTCCAGCTGTTGTCTCCACAGGATATCCCAAAATTGGGGTTGGAAGGTGTTTCCGTACTTGGACAAACTCTCGAAGAAGTATTCGAGCGCATTCGAACGCACCTCAAGATCGTCGCCAGTCATGAGAACGTCATGGAAAGCAAACAGAATAGGGAACCAAAAGCCCTCCTCAACAGAGGTGCCGGGTCCGACCGAGGCAATAGGAGTACCATCAGGGTTGGTGCGCGACAGAGGGCATTCGGGCGTCTTAAGCATACGCGGAATAATGGACTTGAGAGCTTCCAGAGCCTGAAGACTACGCTTCTGGAACTTCATGTTCTTAGAGAACTCGGTCAAACAAACAACCAAGTCAGTGAANAAAAGCCCTCCTCAACAGAGGTGCCGGGTCCGACCGAGGCAATAGGAGTACCATCAGGGTTGGTGCGCGACAGAGGGCATTCGGGCGTCTTAAGCATACGCGGAATAATGGACTTGAGAGCTTCCAGTGCCTGAAGACTACGCTTCTGGAACTTCATGTTCTTGGAGAACTCGGTCAAACAAACAACCAAGTCAGTGAAGGCGCCTTGGGAAATCACAACGCCAAACTTGGTCTTGTAGACCAAAGTGACGTTTTCGAAAGCCAGGCTAACAATGCTCTCATGAGGCTCACGGGCAGCGACAGTAAAAACGCCAAACATAGTTCTCCAGCCAGACTTGATGTTGTCACCACGAGCTTGGATCATCTGAATCAGACATCTTAACACAAGCTCCTTAACAGCGACATTTTGGGTATTGGACAAGACATGTTCAAAGGGCTTGAGGAAATCNAGGCGCCTTGGGAAATCACAACGCCAAACTTGGTCTTGTAGACCAAAGTGACGTTTTCGAAAGCCAGGCTAACAATGCTCTCATGAGGCTCACGGGCAGCAACAGTAAAAACGCCAAACATAGTTCTCCAACCAGACTTGATGTTGTCACCACGAGCTTGGATCATCTGGATCAGACATCTTAACACAAGCTCCTTAACAGCAACATTTTGGGTGTTGGACAAGACATGTTCAAAGGGCTTGAGGAAATCCTTCTGGAACTTGAAACCAGCCAATTCCTCGATCTCCATGAAGCGCATAGACAGCTGACGCAAAGAGTCAAGAGCAGAGAAGACAATAGCCGTATTCTCGTGGCAACCAACCATGTTGAAATGCTCACCCAGAACATCCCAAATGTGTGTCCACTCAATACGGACACGAGTCATGTTGTAGTAACTGATCTCAACAATCTTCTGCAAACTGTACGTCCGCGGGAACTCGTTGGATCCAGAAACTTTGATCTCGTCCCAACTGACATCAGTCAGTGCCTGAGCAAACTGCACAATAGCGTCACCAGACAACTTCGCAGTNAGAACATCCCAAATGTGTGTCCACTCAATACGGACACGAGTCATGTTGTAGTAACTGATCTCAACAATCTTCTGCAAACTGTACGTCCGCGGGAACTCGTTGGATCCAGAAACCTTGATCTCGTCCCAACTGACATCAGTCAGTGCCCGAGCAAACTGCACAATAGCGTCACCAGACAACTTCGCAGTGTTGGTGAAGATTCTGTCGACGCCCTTGACGACCTCATCAGAGCGACTTTCTAGGGCAATCTCAGTAGAGATACCTTGGTTAACAGTACCTGCCCGGGCACGTACAACTGGCCGTTTGGTAGATGACGTTGAGTTGCGGGAATGAGACTCTGAAGGAGTTCCGAGAAATCGGGCTTTCGACACATCGGGAACAGCATTCTCATCAACACCTTCGGTGATAAGTTGTAAGCGATCCAGTTGACTAATGCACATAAGGATATCTTTCCATGAGCCCTGCAAAAAGTTTCCTTCAGTCTGACCCAATTCAAGAATAACCTTGAGTGCTTCAACATTCTTAGCCATGATCTCATGAGGGTTATTGAGATTGGTGGTATTCTTGATGGCAGAAATGAAGGCTTCTCTTGGAGTAGAAAGATCAAAGAGGCATGCCGTCTTAGTGGCCAACTTCATACCCTCGAGACATAACTTGTTGACTTCAAGGTTGTGGGTCTTTTGCATCTGACTTGAGAAGGCAGAGAACAAAGACATCCAGGTGACCTCAAACATGGGGCCAACATGCTTCGATGAGATGGCAGGGATGAACTTGGTTCCGGTCTTGTTGTTTCTGCGTTGACTCTTGTATAGGTTTCTGAACAATTGCTCAGATCTATGGGAGATTTCCTCAGATTGCTGTAAGTGAGCTTCCCGTTGAAGGTCACGACCAACGTTGGAAAGACCTTGTACAATACCGGCCGCAATGCCACCACTGTTGGTTGCNATGAGATGGCAGGGATGAACTTGGTTCCGGTCTTGTTGTTTCTGCGTTGACTCTTGTATAGGTTTCTGAACAATTGCTCAGATCTATGGGAGATTTCCTCAGATTGCTGTAAGTGAGCTTCCCGTTGGAGGTCACGACCAACGTTGGAAAGACCTTGCACAATACCGGCCGCAATGCCACCACTGTTGGTTGCAGGAACGGTCCCAGCTGCTGCCGCCGCCTCTCTTTCACTGTTGAGAACAATTTCATTCTGAGCAATCTCCTCGAAAATAGCAATAAGGTACTCATCGGGTAAATCGGCGTTATCGTTGATACCACGGTTATTCCGAATGAACTCTTCCTTGCTCATGCGCTTGGCAATCTTGCTGCTGTGCTGATCNCACGACCAACGTTGGAAAGACCTTGTACAATACCGGCCGCAATGCCACCACTGTTGGTTGCAGGAACGGTCCCAGCTGCTGCCGCCGCCTCTCTTTCACTGTTGAGAACAATTTCATTCTGGGCAATCTCATCGAAAATAGCAATAAGGTACTCATCGGGTAAATCGGCGTTATCGTTGATACCACGGTTATTCCGAATGAACTCTTCCTTACTCATGCGCTTGGCAATCTTGCTGCTGTGCTGATCGGTGTTCAGCATAATAACTGAATAAGCAAGAACGTAAGCGGTGTCGGCATTGGCAAATGCATTAGGGTTTCCATTGACATAACGCTCAGCAAACTTCAACATGAAACGATCAATCTTCTGTGCTTCACCAGGAAGACGGAAAGACTGGAGAAAGAGGCGGAGAGCATCAACGAAGCGTTTCTTAGTGAACTCCATGGCATCAACAAAGGCATGCATGATGTCGATGTTGTACTGATCACCCTCACCGAGATATTCACCAATCATGGCCTTGTCGAGACGCTCATCTGAAAGGAGGAAATTAGCGATATCCCCGGGAGTATCGGCAGGAATAAACCCTTCAGCGATAAGAGCCTTGATACCCTTCTTGGGCTTGAAGTTGAAGAGCTTGATGGCATTGGTCATGGCAGTCTTCCGGGCTTTTTCCTTCTCAAGCTGGTCTGGATCATCATCTAGTGGTGTAGATACAAGCGGAGCATCGGCTTTGGATGAACGCTCGTTGATACTGGGATCAATCGAAGGCCTCGTGTCAACGTCCACTGAAGTCCTTGTCTCCGGGCCATCTTGTGCTGGTTCAAGGTCTTGTCGCAATGGAGCTGACCAATTCACCAAAGAGCGCAAAGACTCAACCAGAGCATCCAACGATATACGCTTGATGACGTACTCTTTAGGAATCTCTGACTCTAACTCATCTTTGGGGAGTATGTGTGCCACCGAGAGCTGTGGTGGTAAAACTGGTCGTAATTGCCACTCCCCAGGTGGTGTGATCTTCCCATTTCTCTCTTCATATAATTGCTCTTGAGCTGGTGTAATGACAACCTGACTGATAGCAAACCGGGACAGGTCTTCAATAATGCTCTGGAAAAAGTTTTCGACATCACGACCACAGTCGTAGTTGAGGTAGAATTCAACAAGGGCTCTAGGGTCAGCACAAAACCGACAAAGAATGTTGACAACAGTGAGCTTTTGGGCTATTGGCGCAGTTTTGTGTGAGAGGACAGCGAGGTAAATTTCATGGAGGAAAACTTCGATTTCTTTCTGTTAAAGTAGAAGCACATTGTTAGTGTACTGTAAGCAGCATATGTGACAAGTTTAACCGTACCTTGAAGGGCTCGCGCATGAACTTGATCATGAGCCAAAAGATTTCGGNCTAGGGTCAGCACAAAACCGACAAAGAATGTTGACAACAGTGAGCTTTTGGGCTATTGGCGCAGTTTTGTGTGAGAGGACAGCGAGGTAAATTTCATGGAGGAACACTTCGATTTCTTTCTGTTAAAGTAGAAGCACATTGTTAGTGTACTGTAAGCAGCATATGCAACAAATTTAACCGTACCTTGAAGGGCTCGCGCATGAACTTGATCATGAGCCAAAAGATTTCGGCACAAACATCGAATACTCTGTCTACCGAGTATGCGCCATTGCGTGTTATACTCAAACACAAGTAGTACTTGATTGCTTGTAGAAAAGACGTAGACTCTGTGCCGACCGAGTTTCTGATGGTACACAATGGAGATGTGAAAACAGTAATGTTGTTGTTCAACAGAGTATGGACCAAGTGCAATGACACCAACTTGGAGCGCATCATCTGGCCGCGGGTATCAAGCAGCTCGTCGTGTGACAATTGTTTTGTCGAGAGTTTGCAAAATGATCTGAAGACAAGATACGCATCTCTGATATACACTTCATCTTCGGCGTCCAATTCGTCAAAGTCCTCGGCAGACTCGCTAGCCGCAACATCGGAAGTGGAGCGCCCTCGACGGTGATCCGGCTTGACTCGAGAGACCATGGTCCGGCCATCGTGCACGTGGGAATCGTCGAAACTTTTGCGGTTTTCAAGATCCTCAAGAGTAAGCTTCCCTCTGTCGCCATCTTCCTCCTCATCGCCTGCCGCGGGCTGAATACCACTGACAGCGTCATTAGAGTCGTCGAATGTGGCACTACTAGTGTGGTTCTTAAGATTGCCAAGGTTGAGGCGAGCCTCCTTCATTGTCAATCTAGTCTTCACTCGTTCAAATACAGTGCCGACCATTTGTGTCAAGGTTCCTTGGGCCACCTGTTGACTGGCTGTGTGACGAGAGAGCAAAAAGACATTGTAAACCTGACGAACTGCCTTGAGCAAACCAGCGCCGTGAACAACGATCTTGTCATTGAGGACGGCAGCCAGCAAACTCTTGACAATCTGAAGCTGAATTTCACTAGGTGTTTGATCACCCTGGAAGCAATCGCAGATTGTGTCAATAGCACGTTCGATCAACGGCACAGTGCTAGTATTCGGGTTCGGCGCCGGGGCCACGGGCTCGGTTGCGGGTTCCGTTGCGGGGTCGGCGGTGGTGTCTTCGGCCCCTGGCTCGGCATTTTCGTCGGCTTCGGCAGTTTCTGGGTCTGGTGTTGGATTTGAGGCGGCGGCGGTAGTAGCGAGTTTTGAAGTCGGGACAGCGAGAAAGGAATATGAAATTAGTTTACCGATACAGTCTAGGGCGGTGGTGGTGACTTGGATATTGGGAGACTTAGAGGCCAGCTTGAGAGGCGCAAAGATGACTTCTGGGTCGGGGAACTGGGGGTCGCTGGCTTTAATGGAGATGAGAGCAGCCTGGACAGAGTCTGCAAGCGGCTTGTTGCGTTGTGCTTCCTTTGAGGCGGCAATGGCATCCAGCGAGGACACCACAAACTTGAGTGAACTCATTTCATATGGTTACCAAGGATGCGGGCGGAGGAAGCTTCGAGAGAGGTCTAGACGTGTGGTGATGGCGGGGCAGGACAAGCCATCCAATGTGTGCCAAAGTAACGAGAATTATGATTATGGCGGCTCCTGGAGATGTGAGCGCTGTGAGGATGGATTGCGCGCGCAATTCCTCTATTGATGCAGGTCCAATAAGCTGCGGAAATAGACGCAAATCGTAAAAAAGCTAGGCTGCAAAATTATGGATAAGTCGGAGTTTTGTTTGTCGAAGTGCAAGTTGATTTGAAGAAAGCTAACAAGGGTCTCGTAATGTAGTGATGGAAGCTGGAAGCCAGATCGCTCTACTTCCTATCTGGGCGATCTAACCAAGGGGATCGTTAATATGTAGTGCAATTGCTTCAAAATTGATGCCTTTGTAAAGGTGAAAGTTGGCCAGTACTTTTATGTAAAATATTCGTGACGATTGGTGTCTTTAATTGCCTTGAAACCAGTCGGTGGACCCCCGTTACGCTGTGCGTGCGGTAATTCCTAAATCCAGGGCGTAGCTATGTATGTACGGTGATTGATTTGAAGCAAATGGGCGCATGTTAACCCTGCTATACTCGGGTTATTAATCAACTCCGGGTTAAAAGCGGACAATTGGCCGGCTATTTAACAATGCGAAATCACGAAATCCGGACACCGGCATATCAGGTTGCGACGCCGTGAAGAGATGCGCCGAAAACTTTATATAAATAACCCCCCACATTTTGAGGTTACCAAAATTCGCGACTGTGTTCAAGACGACGTATAGTGTTTTCCGAGACGCTCACTTCAAGTGTTAAATTCAAGAATTCAAAAGACCAGTTCAAAGGTCTGAAAATAGTGTAGAAACATAAATTATGAGATATACAAACAACTGCTCTAATTCGGTAAGTCCAAAACTTAACCCCAGTATAAAGGAAACAGGCAAAGTTGGTAAAAACCAAACAAAATCAAATCGTAAACCACAAAACATCAACCATACAATAGAAAAAAGAAACTCCAGGCGTAGTGATATATCGTAAAGAACAAGCGCAAAAATGTCATACCAGTCGTATCATCAGTCTCAGGTCTCGTTAAGAAAGAAGAATGACGAAGAAAAAAACGGAAAAAANGGCGTAGCTATGTATGTACGGTGATTGATTTGAAGCAAATGGGCGCATGTTAACCCTGCTATACTCGGGTTATTAATCAACTCCGGGTTAAAAGCGGACAATTGGCCGGCTATTTAACAATGCGAAATCACGAAATCCGGACACCGGCATATCAGGTCGCAACGCCGTGAAGAGATGCGCCGAAAACTTTATATCAATCACCCCCCGCATTTTAAGGTTACCAAAATTCGCGACTGTGTTGAAGACGACGTATAGTGTTTTCCAAGACACTCACTTCAAGTATTAAATTCAAGAATTCAAAAGACCAGTTTCAAAGGTCTGAAAATAGTGTAGAAACATAAATTNAACCAAACAAAATCAAATCGTAAACCACAAAACATCAACCATACAATAGAAAAAAGAAACTCCAGGCGTAGTGATATATCGTAAAGAACAAGCGCAAAAATGTCATACCAGTCGTATCATCAGTCTCGGGTCTCGTTAAGAAAGAAGAATGACGAAGAAAAAAACGGAAAAAATAAAACAATATAAAAGAATGTCGGAGGTCATAATCAATGCTCCTCGGAAGTCATAGACCGCGTCAAGCGGCCCAATGCACGACTTTGACGGGACGAGTGGGCATCTGAGAAGTCTGTGTGTGGCGGAGTACCGATACCAGAGTCATTTGCGGAGCTCTGAAAACTAGAACGACTACCCTTTTTGCGTAGGCGGGTCGAAAGCTTCTTCATGACTATCAAAGGAGAAAATAGGTTAGCAAATATGAATCAAACAAAAGTTTTGGTCTACAAGAGCTCCATCATGATGCCCACCCTCATTGTGAAATTCAAAACACGGCCGATCGCTCGTCCGCCGATGTCTCAGAGCCACTCGTAAAGGACAAAACAGAGTAAATCCGCGACTTGCGATCAACCACGACTGCGCCTCTGGGGCGCAACTGACTCGGTGACCGGTGAAGTCTATGGGCAAACGAGTGGCTGGGGTCCATTGAGGGTTCTACAATGCTTATGTAGGCTGATGATGTTGATCTTGAAGGGTTAGTAAGGGAAAACATACAATCTGTAGCAATACGGTTGCTGCCGGTGCGCGAAGAAGAACGCGGGATGCGAACATTGTTCATCGAAGCAGCCGAAGACATTCCTGTTCTCTGGCGAGGATCCCGGTCCATGGAGCCGTCAAGAGGAGCTGACATTGGGACGGGGCTAATTCCGCCCATCAAGTTGTTAGGCATGGGCGATACGGGGGCAGTCGCTGGAGAGGTCATTCCGTGGGAAGTTCCAGGGAGCGTGTGAGTGTCACTTGTACGACGACGGCCAGTGTTAATGGTCATTGGGGCCGAGTTGCGCTCAGCGTAGCCGGCAATGACAGAAGCTTGGGAGGCAAACAGGGCGTGACCACTGAAGCACAGATCGGCGCCAAAGTAGATCTGCGGGAAAAGAACAGCAATAGGCTGGTTGAACTCTGGGCTAGTCTGGCTAAGGGCCACAGCTTGGTCTCTGAGGGCCTGGTCCTCGAGAGGAACATCGTTGTACTGGTCACGGCCGTCTGTCGCCGCAATCCACTGATGCTCTGATGAGTCCAAAATAGCACGCGCACGGGAGGATCCCTTTTGCATTTGCTGCCAAATAGCCATAGCACGAGTCATCAAGTTAATGAGACCATCTTGGAAGTTCTTGCGGATCTCTGGGGTCTCCAACCAAGGGGCCAAGACCTCAGTGATAGCGACAGCGGCTGAGATTGGAATACTGGTAAGTTCTGGGAAGCGCTCAGTGACCATAGCAATCTGGCAACGAATAACCTGGGCTTGGTCAGAGTGAGCCTGGTCCATCCAGTCAAGAAGCTTAATGAGCTCAACAAAGTTGATGTCAGTGTTGGGCGGCAAGTAGATCTTTTGGAAGATGATGTTGGTCATCTGGTGAGAAATGAGAGCCTCAGCGAGAGCGGCACGGAGAACCTGTCCAGCCTTACTGTTGGAGGCAACGGAAGGGAAGTTCCAGAGGTTTCCGGGGAGAGAAGAGAGTTTGGCCTACAAGAGAATGTTAGTCTTCAACGGGTAAAAAACAATACAAATATGTAAACTTACGTTGGGGTCCATAATCTCGTGAGCAAAGAAGTTCCAAGCAATGTCGTGGACGGTGTTGTCCAAATCGCGGAATTTAGCACCACTGTGATAAAGTTAGTACATGCAATCAATGGCTCAAAGTGGTTCTTAAAACTTACATATCCTTGGTATCAAGGGTCAACATGCCAAGTCTGCTCTGGCTCTTCTCGTAACGCTTCTTGTACTCGTTGACCTCCTTGGTCTTCATCTTGTACTTGACAGCAAGAGCAGCCATTTCTAGAGTAGTCCCCTTAG
The DNA here is from genome assembly GCA_000833645.1 of Huntiella omanensis. Lineage (NCBI taxonomy): Eukaryota > Fungi > Ascomycota > Sordariomycetes > Microascales > Ceratocystidaceae > Huntiella > Huntiella omanensis. The sequence continues at coordinate 51,791 of JSUI01006542.1, read as the reverse complement.
TCTCTGTGACAGCATCCCGATCGCGGACTGCGCAGTTGTCGTGGATCTGGTGCAACTTAGACAGAGAGGCCGTCAAGCTAGCGATTTGTTCCTTAGCGGTGGCGAGCTCTTTTTCAAGAGCCGCAGCTTTGCTCTCGGCGGCCTCGACCTTGCGCGTTTGCTCGTTGTACTCGGCAACTCTGTTCTCAAAGGCCGTCATCAAAGACTTGTTGGTAACGACAGCAGAATCGCGCTCCTTCTGAATGATGGCATAAGCTTCATCGTAGCTCTGGCGAAGCTCTTCTATTTCAGCGCGACTTTCGGCGAGTGCTTCATCGATGGCCTGTGACTGTTCGGCACGGAGACTATTAATCATGCGGGTAGTGTCTGCTTTCAACTGCTCCAACTCCCGGGATTTGGTCTCCTTGATTTCCTCCAACTCCTTTCCCCGAGCCGTCTTGTAAATCTCAAGCTCTTGCTCCTTGACAGCTTTGAAATTTCGTACCTCGTTCTCCTTTTTGGTCTTGTAACTCTCAATCTCCTTCGTCTTGCTAGACTTAAAGGTCTTCAGCTCATTCTCTTTGGAAGTTTTGAAGGCCTTCAGTTCCTTTTCCTTCTTTTGTTTGTACGCGTTCATCTCGATAGCCATACGCTCACGCCACGCTTCAAACTCGGCTGTAGTGACCTCCAGCTGACCCTTCACTTCGTTCATCTCTAACAACAAGTCATCAGTCTCAGCGATGGCAGATTGATGTACTTTAACCTCTTCCACCGTATCGATAATGGCTTGGATGACGTCACGCAGAGATCGCGGTGTGTGTTGCTTGACAGTATCCATAGACATAATCGCAGCATTATCGCCAGCTTTGTTGGCGGTGTCGAAGACTGCGGGAGTATTAAAACCCGGAGGGTCCATTGAAATATGCGGCATGTGAGGAGGATCTATGATGTTAAGACTGTTCATGGACATGCAGGGAGTAATGACAGGTCTTGGATTGTTTGAACGAGGAGAATCACCCGAGCTCGTGCTGTGTGCGTAGGCAACGGCCGAGACTGGAGTAGTGGGGGCAGTAGTAGGAGCTGTATAAAGAGTAGTTTGGGTGGAATAGACACTAGGGGTTTGCGGTGCCAGAGTCAACGGCAACGGTGGTGAGCCCGAGTGGTTGTTGTAAGCATCAGCTACAGATGTAGCATCAGGCCGAACGGATTCGACGGGAGAGGTCGCAATAGAAAATGGTAGGGCGGAAGGAGAAAGACCAGCAGCAGGAAAAGAAGCAGCAGAGTTGGAAGATGAAGAAGCCGGTCGGCTTGCATTTGTGGAAGACATGCTGAGTGGCCGTCGCGCAAGCAGGGTTCCCCGGGTGGGTGAAGTCAAGGACTCTGTGACCTTTTCGACATCCGACATGTTTGCGTCACACAGGCAGCAGACGTGAGATGGGAATTAGGGAGTGAGGGAAACGAGGAAATCAGTGCGATGACAGACGGGGCGAAGAAGGGGCACGCGGCTATCACGGAGGCCCTTTTTTTGCTGAGATCTGCAAGGTGGTGAATGGCAACACCTGGGCAAGAAACCGAGGGTGAGGATCACAGATCGGGGGGTAGGAAGAAAGAGTGGCGTAGCTGCTGAACGTTTTATGGGCGGTTCAAGTATAACGCCGAGTCTAACGCACCGGAGTACAGGAGCGGTGAGAGAAAAATGAAGGAATACAGTCGATCCCAAATAAGAGAAAAAGAGAAAATAAGCAATGCTGGAAAAAAGAAGAACAAAAAAAAACAATTTTGGAATTTGGAATTTAACAAAGAAGCTGAAGATGAAGTCGATCGCGGCGGTAGTCTATAAGTGTAGTACGAAAAAGAAAACAAAGTGAGGAGGGAAAACAAGATGCTTTTTCTATGAACCGTATAGTAGGCTGTATATGTGCATAGATGTTCGGTTCTGAGAGACACGGCCGTACCCAAGACAGATGGCGAATTACTGTGGGTTGGGGTTTATCGTGACCCAAATATAAGGTCAAGGGAATATAGAAGGCCAACGAAGGAAGAAGAGACAAGCAGTGGGGTACAGAGTCACAATGTAGTGACAATAGACTGTTCGTGTGGTATGTTATGAAAATAGGACAAGTCAAGGACCCGACGACTAGCCAAGGCGAACGAGAAGGGACTTGTTTATATATCGTCAACGAAGCCTAAATATTAACTGGGGTACTTGGTATACTAGCCACCTAGATACCTTCCATTCGCACCCCTCCCCGGCTACGACAGGGCATGGAAAAGGCTGTAATGCATGCGAGACGGGGAAGGGGAAGTCAACGACGAAGCGGGAAGCAAAAGCTCTGGTTAGGCGCTTTGGCCCGAGGCGACAGAAAGTCGACCGGGATGACTTTGGGCTTGAACCCAAAAACAGATGCCGTCAGAATTCTATGGCTGGAAAACTATCTGATTTGTGAGTTAACTCACGTACATACATACGTACATACATAGTATCCTAAGCATCTTCGAGGGGCAAAGCATATAGCCCAACTATGAGGATAGTTATCAGTCGATCTAGCAGGTTGCAGCGTACCAGCCGATCACTAGGATGAAGACCCAACGTCAGCGGGGGAAGGCGAAGTATTTGCGGAATGGTGAGTATATGCACATGTATGTATATTGATAGTCAGATACGGCTGTACCAGTTCGCTACTCTGTAGAATCCCGTTTCCGTCTCCACATGCAGTAACCTCTGGAATCACGATGACTCTTCTTGTCTCAAGCCTATTTAGCTGAGCCCCCACAGATATTCAACCAGTAATATGTAAGGAGTAACAGCAAGACACCAGTCAAACACTCCGATATCACGATTTCGTAGCGGCCCAACTCCAACTACATTTCTTTTTTAGTTCTTCCCCCTTTGCTCGAGCGCCAGTTCTTCCGTATCCAACGCATCCTACAAAAAGGTAAAAACAGCCTAATCAGACTAACGACATCCAGGTTTGTATTCCTCTTTTGGGAAGAAGAATGCTACCTTGTGCAAGTCAATTTAGTCAATTGCCAGAACCTCGGATTTTAAGTCACATGTTCCGGTTGGGTTCTCCTCTTGCGGGCCTTTCTCAGGGTGACTTGTTCATCACGTACAGCATTATGCTACGCTGCCAACAACTTTCACTCTCGGGCCCTAACACGCATACAGCCGTTCTGTTATGCACGACTACGTGGCACACTCGAGGACATAATGCACAGATTTTATCTATCCGTGTTGTACCTACTGCCAACGGATGTTAGAAACACAACCGCTGCATGTCAGGATTCTCGAGTATCACTGCATTATCTGGTCATTGTCCGCCTTGTTGTTTGACTCTTGACTGGCCAACGAAACAAAACGAAAGCTAGTCTTGACATCGGTTTACCAGAGCTCTATTGTATTCTTCAAACAATCCGTCGTCCAAGGTGGTCTCATGGCCACCAGTGCCCCCGCTTACAGCCACAGACGGCCCCGGTCCACTGGGATTGAACCTTGTATAATGTGGGCTGGTCACCTAAAACGATCGCCTAAGAGGCCCCCTACCCGCCTATATTTTCAATGGCTGGGAGTGGTTTGTCAGTGAAAAAAAAAAAGCCGCCAGCCCTGGATTCGCATCAAAAGACATCCTGGGGGCAGAAACGCCGGTGACAGATTTGCCCAGGAAAATGGGATTCATGGCTTAAGACTGGTGGGTTAGGTTTGATATGCAACGGATGGTGAGAATGGTTATAGAATAGGTTGAATATTGGATGTCCAATGTTTCTAGTCAACAGCGTGGTATGCTTGGAGCGCTAACAATGATTGATAATTTGATGTCTCAATGCTATACCCAAACGGTGGCGGATACTACGCTACCTCCACACACTACCAATTGCACGTTCCTAATATTTACCACATCCGCCCGGCTATACCGCATTCAAAACAACAAGACGTCTGTGTCCCTCAAACTACCAACCGCCTCTCCGGGAAGGTGCTTTTAAACAGGGTTTGTTCGGCACGACATCTTCAAACTGGCCACGGTCACCGGTCATGATGCTGGAAAACCGGGTTGTAGAAGTGGCGGGTAGAGCCAAATCTTGTAAAGAGCTATTAGAGCTTGCATGACAATGAGCTTTGGTTTACAAGTGTTGTTCTCTCATTGAGGTTTTATGGAACACGGTAGCATCCGTGGAATGTGGTTATGTAAAAACAAATTAGGTCCGTTGTCATGTTCTAGAATTTGCCTAGAATATCTCTGCACTCACTGTGAACAACGGTAGGGTTAATCAATGACATACTAGGGTTATACCAAGTAACAATGTTGTAATTGTAGATTTACAGCGTCTAGGATTGAACATGCAATTAAATCACATGACAGTACCAGAAAATCATACTTTTGTCTATGTAAATAACTTTTACTCCTTACGAACAAAATACAATGTTGTGGTACCATTCGAGCCTATATAACGCCACAGACTATCGTCGACTTTGGCCTCGTAGCTCAGACACCTTTTGGCATTGATATGCGTCATGCTGTATAATAGACTCCACTGTTTCCCCAAGTATATAGCATTGGAAGTGACATCAACGGCCGGTCTACGCGGGGCTACCAATATCCCACAATCATGGCTCACCTAACCCACATACGCTTAGACTTACCGACCAGCGCATTCCGATCCCAAGTGAACCGAAAAAAAATGAGGGACATACAGAGCTACGAGACAAAACCGCGCATAAGGCTCGGCCATTTATGCAGCCTCAAATTTGCCGCCCCCTTTTGTGCACGCTGTTGTGCGGAAGTGTGACGTTGAGTTAATTGTATTTACAAAACTCAAAATCTCCTATGCCGCAATCAATTCAGACATCTCATTATCTGCCTGACTTGGTTTAGGTCGACCCTGAATTACCCAAAGTAGAATGTAACATAATCGATTTCCTTCCGCCAGATCCAATATATGTCTGCCGGGTGGCAAGGGTGTTAGCAGAGCACAAGATAGAATCCAGATGCGACGGCGATACGAAGTTGGCAGCGTCATAACTAGCACCTACGCAAATCATCACGCCCACGGTTGTACCAAGGCATATACACGTGTATCATTTTTTTACGCTTGGATAGAGTGACTTGGGTACGGAATAACGGGCAGTCGGGACAGATGTGTACTTGGTAACCGAGAGATTGCCGGATCAAAAAGAGACGACAAAATCTCGATTCGAACAAAAAGTATTTAGGTTTTCAAGGCTTGCGGCATCGGAAAGAGATGCATACATACGCATATAACCATATCCAGCTTCCTAATAGTCTCTGCGGGGCTCCTTATCTGCCGTTTGTGTAGAAGAAATCCCGGATTTTGGAAGGAATTCCGTGCACAAGCAGTAGCGAGAAGCGTTCACGGTAGTCGTATTCTCCAACCCGTCATTAAACACTTACATAGACTAAGGATGTGTAGTACACAAAGTGACCTGTACTCTATGAATATGTCCTGAATAACAGCCCCACCTGATAGCGTGATTATCATTACACAAACGTCATACCTAGTGCTCAAATTGTCATTCTAAATCATTGTTTAAGGCCCACGAGACACTACTAATACAGACATACCCATGATATACCTATTTTTGGCTTCATAAAGAGCATGGCGGTATCAACTTAGATTGTAAAAGCCCAAGCAACATGCAGACCCATTCCTAATCGCCCGATTCCCATCATCCATCACCCATAGCTGCCCAATCGCATTAGCCCCGGCGCCAACCCAATCCGCGTCCGTCGAAGAAAAAAAAACAAATCCCACGAGCCATCGGCCAATGGCACGCCGGATACCCATGTGGCTAATACCCGGCTGACCCTTGAGGTCGTTCATCACGTATGATGGATTTAGTTGGGCTATAGGCTATTTTGACGTTTTGGGGTGTGTATAGAGTGTACATACAGTACGCTAATTCCTTTGCCGCTTTTCTTGCCATCTTTGATGTCCTGGTATGTATGGAGGCAATGGAGCTGACGTAGGACAGAGTAGATCTGCCATTGACGCCATGCCAAAATCAATTATGCACGTTTACCCCATACATACCTTATGATGCTTTTAGACAATTGGTCGACAATTAGGCAACCTGCCCAGAATTACATGATCTGGCTGTAAACGGATCTACATAGATATGTATGTACATGTGTTCAATCCTGTGATATGTAATGTAGTTACGTTGCGGATACTCGGGTTTTCAGCACGTGTTGTACTAGACTTCACAGCCTAACAAGTTTAGTAACTGTCCATCGAGAACATCCAGGGTCTGAAAGACCCCCTTTCCGTGCGTTACCAAACCCCGATTGCATGACTGCTTGCTACCCAGTTTACCGCAACTTCACCCGCAGACGACCTACGACCTACGAACCAATCCTCCGCCATAGCTCATACGACATGCACCGCTAACGTCATACGAAATGCAGTACTCATGTATATCATGCTGATACATAGCCACTTGATATACCCCTTGACCCACGCCTCGATGGGCATCACATGGTGTGGTGTTGTAGCCTCGGTCAGCTGCAAACGCTTCGGAGCCGGTGGCCTTGGTCGCGACACGGGACGAGGTGTCCAGTCAGGTACAAGTAGAGCCTAAGTTCGGTAAAGGGAGGGTTAGGCGAGTTGATGTTTGATCGTGATTAGCGTCCTTAAACTCATGGGATTGTGGTGGCGTGTCTGGTTTTTAGGTCATGGTAGATGCACGGCAGATAGTCCTGAAATATTCCGTGAACGCATACACGGAGATATCGGTATTGGATGATACACGAGATGAACCATGGGTTTGTGGTATGACAGCCCTGCCTTTTGTTGGCGTTGCGATACTTCAAGCCTCAAATCTTCTTAACCCGATGTGTTAGTCGGCCGGACGGGTAACTGACGTCAACGGGAACTACTATCTAAAACGGCAATGAGCCGCATTCAACTACTTGTTTGGGAAGAACGTATGAATCATGAGATTGGAGAGACTTTGATGATTGGAGCTACATCGTCATTCCAATGATGACAACCGAAGCCATCCGTATCGGTTGATAATCAAACATCACGTTCCGAGATCAACTTGTATGATTAGGGTTGAAACTATCACGTGTATAACTGTGTGACTCGATAACCGAAATGCCTGATACCAGCTATAACGGTGTCAGTGGCTTGTGTTGATTTTCAAGGGATATTCATCTCACACAAGTTGTCATGATCTTTCAGCCAACTTTGTAGACAACGTCACCGCAACAGCTACGGTAACCATGGCATTCTTGTGTGAAGGGATATTAAATTAAAGTAACCCTATAAACAGGTACAATAGTTTCCTGATCGGGGAATAACAAATGTTTCTTGTGTGCATACATTTAGATGATGTGGACTGGGCGACTCAAAGGTAACTATGTGTATGCTCTATGCTATGATCTAAATACCCACCCACAGTTTCGAGCATCAGAGTAACTTGTCGGTGAATATATGTTGTATTGTGTTATTCGAACTAACCGTCACTCCCAGCCCATCCTGTCAATGCGTAGACATCAGACCTTGTCATATCCACCATTATCACATATTGATTTTTTCACATCACATAGACACGCCATGTTATGTGTCGAAAAAGAGGCCATTGCGACCTACCAGCTGGCCATATTGAAAGCTTTTCCTGGGTGGACATTCCTGTTTTTTACGGTGGGAGGTCAGCTTTCGTCGATCTTTTGCCAAAAGAGGATGTTTAAGGTAGCAGGGATGCCGAGCAAAGGGGAGATCTAAAGTCATCCCTCTGGCCGTTACACGGAAAAGGTGAGATAATGTTAGTGTTGTTGACGTTATAACCTATTGTTTGTTTATGTGTGAGTGTTAACAATGAGAACTTGAGTAGCTCCTAAGAATATAGAAACATCACCGTGAAATACACATATGATCAACCCTTAAAGCTGAGTGATATCTACCGAGACAAAGTTCCGGACATGCGTGTACACAGAATTATCAACTAACCCACACAAGCTACCACACCACCATACAACCGACTCTCCGAAGTACCGCCACGAGTTTTCAGGGATCGTTATATACCCAGCGACCATCGTAAACTTAGTTAGCTTTCCACAGAGACAACATAATTTACCCACCACTACTTCTATTCCTCCACTGCAACTATGACAAGGGAGAGAAGCAAGCTAAAAACGCCCTCCCTTGGTTCAAGATGCATCCCGCGGAATCCCACCGGAAGGGTGACCTTCGAAGCGGTCCGAGAAAGGGGAAATAACGGCCGTCACGTAGAGTTGTAATGTACTTTGATGAGGTGACGATTTACATATAAAAGGGAACAATCGACCACCACGTCCTCGTCTTGGCGATCGATAGTTTCTTCACTGATCATCGCTGGCTCTTCATTCCAAGCTTACCGGAGATCTTGTTGTTTAATGAAGATGAAGGCTTCTATTGTTTCTTTACAGACCTCATTGGCCTTATTGGCGACTGGCGTTGGCGCTAGGTCCGTGCCGCGTTATGCGAAGGTGGTTACTGCCGCATGTGCTGCTACGGAGTCATATGACTTCATTATTGCCGGTGCGGGTATCTCCGGTCTCACCGTTGCAGATCGTTTGACCGAGGACCCCAATAGTAAGAATAACTCCTAGGACCTACACTTGCCTAAACCATATTAACACCTCCCTAGTTAAGGTTCTTGTCATCGAGAGTGGCCCCTTTGATCATGACGATGACAGCGTTCTTATCCCGGGTGCATACAACCCCGTTACGTACATGTGGTTGCCCTTGGAGAGTGAACCACAAACGGCCCTCAACAACAAAACCTTCACTGCCCCTGTTGGCCATGTAGTCGGAGGGGGTTCCGTCATCAATGCCATGGTCTACATGCGCTCAGGTACTTCCGAGTATTCCGACTGGAACGATATCGGAGCTACCGGATGGACCTGGGATAACCTCCTCCCATACTTCAAGAAGAGCGAGAACTTCACTGCACCCCCCGAAGACTACGCTTCTTCATCAAACATCAGCTTCAACCCAGACGTCCATGGCTCCGGCGGACCTGTTCAAACTTCATTCCCCAACTACTTCTGGCCCGGCTCGGCAATCTGGTGGGATGCCGTCAAGAATTTAGGGTTCAAGCTTATCGATGACATGAACGCTGGACATCCTGTTGGCTTGGCTTGGTTCACTACTGTTGCTGACTACACCAACCGTACCAGGTCGCACGCCCGTTTGAACCATTACACCCGTGTAATCGACACCCGTCCAAACTACCACATCTTGGCATCGACGACAGTCTCACGCGTCATCTTCGAGGGAAAAAAGGCTGTAGGAGTGGAGTTTATTCCGACGGCTGGTGGTTCTGCCAAGGCCGCCTCGGCTTCCAAGGAGGTTTTATTGGCAGCTGGGGCTGTCCATACTCCTCAGCTCCTGCAGCTATCCGGCGTTGGTCCCTCCAAGATTCTTAACAAGTTTAATATTTCTGTGGTTTCCGACTTGCCGGGTGTTGGTCAAAACTTCCACGACCAACCTAGTATTATCATTCCCTACAACACCACCAACAATGTCTACCCTAACTACGGTTCATTGGACGACCCAGAGTTTGACGCTGCCGCAAGAGCCGAATACCTTGCTAACAAAACTGGTCCATACACCATCATCCGTGGCCTTAGCACCAGCTACGTCCTGCCTGACTTGTGCTCTGTGACCGATTCCTGCAATGACATCATTGCCGAGGCGCGTGCCGCCGACCCCGCTGCTTATCTCCCTGCGGGCGTTGACGCCACCGTACTCGAAGGCTACAAGGCCCAACGCGAAATCATCCTCAACCAGCTTGCCTCTCCCGATGTCCCAGTCGCCATGATCCACTGGGACACTGCCAACTCTGTACGCATGTACTTCCTCAAGCCGCTTTCGCGCGGCGAGATCAACATTGTCTCGACCGATCCCCTTACCAACCCTAGCATCAACTTCAACACTCTCCTGGACCCTAT
>JSUI01006542.1:31269-41805 GCA_000833645.1 Huntiella omanensis | reverse complement strand
GATTTCCGTCTGACTCTGGAAAGTTTCAGACTTAACCGTAAGATTATGACACAGCCCCAGCTGGCGGCTCTTGGTGTCAAGGAGGCTGCACCATTCAGTGAGGATATTACCAGTGACGAGGGTCTTATGGATGCACTTGCTCAGATTGCCGAACCAAGTGCAGCTCACGAGTGTTGCACAGCTGCTATGCTTCCATTGGATAAGGGAGGTGTCGTCGACCCCGAAATGAAAGTGTATGGCGTTGAAGGCCTCCGAGTTATTGATGTTTCTTTTTGGCCGAATATGCTGGCTGCTGCTCCAACAGCTACAACATACGCCACCGGAGAGAGAGTAAGTCTTCTGTGACAATTTTAGATCTTTTCAGCCGTGACTTGGAGATGATCGCTAACTTTGACCTATTACAGATTGCAGACCTTATCAAGGCTGCTTACGGGCTTGTCTCTCTATAAGAGACCTCTCCACCCCACTTCACTATGGCCCGCCATTGTAAATACGCATGACCACATCAGACTGTCTGGCCATTTATATACACAGACAGCTACCATTTGGCAGATTAATAAAATAATGTACATAGATACTTGGATTCTAAACCATAGCTGGTAATTCCTGGAACGTTGCATTCATTTTTTCGCTTATCCGGAGCCCGAAGCTGCTCACACCAACACTAATACGCCACCAATCCAAGCTGAAGTCGTGAGACTCTACCTTGCAGATGTCAGCGGGAAAAAGTGAGTTATAGTCGGGATGGTTGTCTTATACGTACTCTAGAACACCAAGACATGCTTGATGTCAGTATCTTTGTTTACAGCTAGAGCCCATGAGGCCAATTCGATACTTTGTACAAAAGGTAACACCGGCTCGGTTGCCCCGATACGCCCGGAGTTTATCTAAGCGTTTTCCGCCCGGTCTAGATGGTGTGGCGTAGTCCGAATAGGCATTTCTTTCGGTGCAAACAGTATGCACTGTGGACGCCTGATGTAAGCGGACACGAGCTTCATTTATGGTTGGTCGAGATTGTGCAAGAAAAGTCGGTGCAGTACACAACATATCGTGTTAAAAAGTACCTGGAGGGAAGTCTTGATGACAGTGCCAAGACGTGCCGGTAACAATATTGGTATGTTGAGAAATACGATATATCACCGTACACATATACTAAGGACGGTGGCTTCCACAATCTCGAAGAATACCCAATCACACAAGAGAGTGATGGGACTCACCGGATTCCAGGATCACAGTGGTATTCTCCACTATTCCCGGACTCTTCGAGGGGCGATCCGGCCGACGACGATCAGAACTGGAGGGGTGATGAATGTCTAGCAATAGTGTAGTGGCGTAACGGCAGGGACTTTCGAGGCCTCAGGTGCCCCCCCCAAAAGAGACCTATGTACTTGTGAAAAGAAAAAACAACGCCTTTCTTCTGAGAGATTTTCTTCGCTGCCACATTTGTCATACCGCCCTGGACTTAACTCTATGTTCTAAGTTGTTTCACTATAGACAAGAGACACTTGGCCGTGTAAAGGTGTGCATCCATGAGAGGTAGCTGGCTCCAATTTTGTACACAGATTCATCTCACACTCGGGCGTCTGGAGGCACCTGCTGAGTCAAAATTACTATTTTCAGAGACTCTGTACTACACCACCCATTGGCCACAAGACAAAGGGCCCGAAAGATCATAGAAGGAAAACGCCAAGGAGAAATTACCGGTTCATTTCTCGGCGTGTATATAAGCCATGGAAATTCCGCTCACTTGAGGTCATCTAAACTGGGCATCAAGTACAACAGCAACATCAAGCAAGCAAAAAAGCAATCACGCTATCAAGAAGTACATCTTTCAGTTCCGATATTTTTTCCGCATCTCAAATCATCATGTCCGTCAAAGCTCGCAACGGTGGTCTCGGAGAAGTCGAGGTCAGTCCTCGTATTGTGCCTATGCGAGTCATTGTCTGCAGTTTAATGCGTACCGGAACCCTCAGTATGTTAAACCACTATCCATATCACCCACGACTAAAAAATACTAACCCATCATGACATAGGCATGCGTGCTGCTCTCCGTGAACTCGGTCTCCACGACATCTACCACATGCACACCCTCAGCATCCGCCAAGACGACCTCAAGATCTGGTCGCAATTCATCAAGCAAAAATACGAACAAAACAAACCCATTACCCGCGCCCAATGGGATACTCTCCTCGGAGACTGCCAAGGAGCCGTCGACATCCCCTGCACCTTCTTCGCCCAAGATCTCGCCGAAGCCTACCCAGAAGCGCAAATCGTCATTCTCAACCGGGATCCCGAACGATGGTACGAGAGCTGCCTCAACAGCATCCACGCCGCCGTCGGGTCCATCTCCACTCTTGACAAAGCCCTAATCATCGCCCTGGACCCCGAGCTCCGTGGCTTCGGCATGTTCATGCACACCATGGACAAAACCTGCATTGGCTTCACGTGGCCTGAAAAGGAAAAGGCCCTTTCATTCTTCAACCGTACCTACTCCTCCTTTCGCGACTCAGTTAGCAATAAAAGCCGGATTTTGGAGTTCAGTATGAAGGATGGTTGGGCCCCGTTATGCAAGCATCTGGATCTTCCTGTGCCAACTGAGGTTGTTGACGGTCAAGTTGTTCCTCGGCCTTTCCCCCGACTTAACGACGGAAAGTCTTTTGGCAAGTCTACCAAACTTCGTGTGAATGCTATGCGTAAGAGAGTATTTTGGAGAGTTGTTAGATTCTCTCAGTTTGCTTTGTTAGGTTATGGTGTGTGGTTGTACGCCCGGCAGTTTGGTCTCAGCTTCTCGAACGGAATTAAGCTTTGGGCTTGAAACGGGAAATCTTGCGCGCCTTTTGTGGCACATGGGATATGTGGAGTTGTAACGATCTGGTATAGCGACTTGGTGGGGAGTACAGCAAGTTTCTTTTGTCAGTATGGCGGGGTTTCCTTTGTTTAGTTCATTTCATATGTTAGTAACAACCTCTCTATAAGCTAAAGCTTGTACGAGAGTAATAATAGAAAACATTCTGTAATAATTTTGATAGTTGATAAAGATGCATTAAATTCTGTTGAAGAAATTCTATGTAGGAAAGTAAACTGTTCCATGGTCCTGTAACCCGCATCTGGAACCTTAATGTTAAAAGAAACCCAAAAACGCCGTCGTGATAAAAATCCACGATAAAAACCCATTCCCACTGATGCTAAACTATTATTCCGACCATTCCTCCTCGTCGGTTTCATCAATTTTCATTTTTCCCCAGTCAACAATCGACTTTTTAGGCTTTTGCTTTTTCTAAAAAGTCGCCTCAATAGTCGGTTGACCAAGCGGCTTCTTAACGAACTGGTTGTACTCCCAGCCGTCGACAGGGTCGATAGTGGAAACTTGCACAAGTTCATACTTGCCAATCTTGGGCAAGATAACAGCCCAAACGAGCCAGTAAAGGCCACCAGCAGCGAAGATAGCGAAGCCGACAACGCAGTGAATCCAGTAAGGAAGGCTGTTGTACACACTCTGGTCATCCTCAGGGGGGACAAAAGGCGCGACAATGAGGTAAATGTTGCTAAGGAAGAAGAAAGCAACCACGGGCCAAGTGGCCGAAATGGGAGGGGCCCATTGCCACGCAGCGCGGTTCCAGTACAGGTAGAGAAGACCACCAGAAATCGCGGCGTTGACAACAGCAAGAGGGTAAGAAATAAGGTTGAGAATGAAGTTGTAAGCATCACCGGGAGGAGGGGCCAACATGATAATCACTGACACGAGCCAATGCTCGAAAAGACCAGCCAAAGGAGCGTTGAAAGGTCTGTTGGAGCCAAAGAAGCGGCCAAGAGGAACAATACCCTCACGACCCATGGCCTGGACCAAACGACCCTGCGAGAAGATAACCGACAAGACGTTGCCCAGGGCCGAGAGAGCGACAAAGACCGACAGAGCCTTCTCAGCAGTGGCACCGAAAACGTTGCGGAAAAGCGAGGCGGCGACAAGACGACGAGCGGCAATGATCTCCTCCTTGCTGACAGCAGCAAAGTAGGCAATGTTGGTGAGCATGTACAGAATTGAGATCGTGATGATAGCGAGAGGGGCCGCAATCTTGAGGGTACGGACGGGGTTCTTGGTCTCAGACAAGGCGTAGTTGGCATTGGAGTAGCCGATGAAACTCCAAATAACGTTGTACAGAGCGGTGACGATACCGTAGGCGCTTCCGGTGGTGCCCTCAAAAGCATTGACAAAATTGTTGGGCTTCTCGTCGGTCTTAACGTGACCACCAAGAGCAACGAAACCACCAATAATGATGATCAAAACGATAAAGATCTTGATAGTACCAAGAAGGTTCTGAAGGCGCAGACCCCATTTGAGGGCACAACCGTGGATCAAAAAGGCAAAGGTGATGCAGGCAAGACCAACAGCACGCTGGTTCCAGCGACCGACAGTAACGCCAGCAGCGTGAAGGATGTACTCTCCGAAAACGACAGAGTTACCAGAGGCCCAACCCAGAAGCATAACGTAGCTAGCGTACAGGGCGGTAATCAAAAACTTGGGCTTGCGGTACAGGTATTCAAGGTAGTTCTTCTCACCACCGTTCTTGGGAATGGCAGTACCCCATTCGAGGTAAACGGCGGTACCAGCAGCAGCAATAAGCGAACCGAACACCCACATCAACAGAGAAAGACCGACGGAACCGCAAAGGTCAAGAATCGTTCCGGGGGTGGCGAAGATACCGGTACCGATGATACGGTTGACAATAAGGAAAATTGCAGAGACGACACCGATTTGGCGCTTGTTCTCGCGAGCGATTTCAATCTGGCCCTCTATAATCAAAATGTCGTTAGCTGTTTGTGCTTCGTCGAGTTGCGATGTCAGAAAAACGTACCAACTTCAGCATCTACTGCTTCTTCTGGGCCCTTACTACCATCAGAAGAGTCGGGAGCGGAGAGGCCGCTGACCCAGTCGTTGACCTTCTTGGCCATTGTGTATTACAAACACAGAAAAAAAATAATACTCGGGAGCAAGCAAAAAAAAAGGAGTTTTGCTTAACCACTAAATCGATTGGCGATATATGAGGTCGGGAAAGTCGTATGTAACGGAGACTAGAAAAGAAAATGAACAACAAAATGACAAGATCCAATCCAAGTCCAAGGACGGTCTAAGAGGCGGTAGTCACCTCTTTATAGATCCAGCAAAAGCCGACTATGGCAGGAGCTAACTCGGGGCTCTCCAGCGACTCTTTCAGACATCGTTGGTATGGCGAGCGAAGCAGTTTCACTTGCGAAAGCAACTAACTCCATTTTTGACCGCATGTGAACCAGGAGAGCCCGGTGAAAACACTAAAATCCTTCCAACTTGAAAAATATCAAGACCTGCCAAACCGACCGGTAAACTCGGTATTTGATCAGTGTTTTACCCTAACGGTAAATCGTTTGGTCCAAAAGCAGCCGTTCCCGATTCTACAATGTGGATCCTGTGTAAGTCGAGGTGGTTGCCGCCCATGCCACACAACTGACTTAGCACACATCCATGATGACTGGTGAAATTTTGGAGGCCAATTGCGCTAGAGTAAAATTTGCCTTTGCGCTCGTGGCGGATGTGCGCAAAGTCTGCAAACACAATGCGTTGAATTCCAAGTACTTATGTTGTCACATAGTTGCAAATCTGTGCATCGAAAGAGTATGGATTCTAGAACGACTGTCAGTCATTCATCGCAACACACCATGCTGTATTCGTGGTATCATTGATTATGGGTTTTCCTCCAGTAGAAGTCTTGTTCAAACGTCAACATATGTAAACGGATGTATCGATAAGTACATACCATTCATAACCATGTCAATAACGTGACTGGGCTGATCTCTTGCGATGTTCTGCACCTTTCTCTGTTTGGCAGGCGCCTGAGACTTGCTTCCATATTGAGCCTACAAGACGCACTCTATGCATAGACATGAGGGAAAACAAAAGAGCCTCGGAGAAATGAACCTTGGCCATCCACGAGGTATCGTGATCATGGCATGTGGTTCATTGTCAACAGAAGGAGGGCATAAATCAAAATAGATCAGGCTATAATAGAAGACTATCTTTGAAGGTCTGACATGCACGAGACGAAGGATAGAAACTTTATATCTTGTTTTCCATGTAACCCAAAGGGCGCACGATATACATATGTATCGGTGATCAGTTTGCATTTGACATATGTACGCATTTACACACAAGGATTAACATGTAGTCTCTCCAATTCATCATCATGGAGAAGCTTCATCCCGTACGGACACTCACCATATCCACCGTCGGAGTAAGTCCGTAGTGAAAACGCTTAGCTAGCACACATCTTGATGTCAAGCTTACCTTGTAGCCCCACAGTCGGCCGTCGAAAAGGAAAACTTTTAGGTAACAAAAAGCAGGTTGGGCGATGGTGCAATCGACCTTGTCATCTACGTGCTTAGTGTCAGGTCACTTCATGCCACCATGTTAATCTTGGCATCAAAAGCATAGATGCACATGGTCAAAAAATACATATATCCAATACGAAATTCATGCCAATCATATGACGATGTTATTTGTGTGCACACCTACTCTCATGTGAAGTTCTCGCAAATGCCGACGTCACTTGAACGTTGAAAAAATTGTGCAAGGATCGTTAGTTCGTGCAGATTCTAGGGTGTAGATCGGCTAGGGTCTGCAAGTCGCTCGTATACACGCAACTCACTCCCGATGGTTCGGAGTTTTATTTTTCCACGACCTTCATTAGTGGGTAAACGCAATGTCACAGCCGTATTTGGATATCCACACGACCTCATCCAATGTCTTACAGATATGGAATCCAACCAGTTCAAGAGCCTCCAAATCCTCAGGTACTATCTTTTCAGGATGATACTCCAACTTCGATCTTTCCTTCTAGAACACCTGCAAAGAGTCTCCCAGGGCAAGGGAACTTCCCGTCATCAATTGTGCGTCCTACGAAACTGCTAAAAATGAATAGTATTGGGTGCTGGAATCCGATATCGCGTGGCGAATTGGTCATCAATGGTTCACAACTCCTGGTTAGTTTGAATGGCGACATCGCATCCTTCCCCGGTAGCCTGTTGGTTCAATTGTGAATTTTCAAGTTTTCTCATTTGGGAAAATGATCACGCATTCAACAACAAAAAGGTTCCCCTGGTTTCAGGAAACTACCGATTCCCTTGCCGCCACGCGGACTACGGTCCAATGTCACGATCACCGTACGAAATCCGGGTGATATGATGAGTCCTACTCCGGGTCACGTGATAGCTAAAGATCGAGACTTATAGCCTCATTGGGGACGAAGAGAAGATGTCAGTATGGCGATGACTCCGACATGAAGAAACCTCGACTCAAGCTTGTACGTGTTAAACTTTCATGTCAGTATTGCTATCCAATTGGTAACCTGCCGGGACATTTCCTAGTCCCAATTGATTCCCATTTGGCGTTTTGTGTCTCGTTTTCCTGGCCGGCGGTCGGCATAAATCATATCAACCTTAAAAGATAACAGCGAGTGCTGTCACTCAAGAACCTATGGTAAAAAGAATATCATTGTAACCCAATTGAATTGTTATCGCCAGGATGCCATATAGCAAGAATATCTCCATCCCTGACAACATCTGAATTGAGGCTCTTACGGACAAATGCGGGCTAACCGGCGAGCCAAATGAGCTAACAAAGAAAGCCAAAAAGGAGCTTCCGATTAATCGGAAGTACGGATTTGTTGACCACGATGGGATTCGAACCCACAATCTTTTGATTCGTAGTCAAACGCCTTGCCATTGGGCCACGCGGCCAAATCGTTGTTGTTGTGAAAGTAGACCATCTTCCAGGCTACATAAGTGAATTGTGATGCGATGCGTTTTTTTTTCATTTTGGCCCGACGTTGCCTGGAGAGCCGTCGTATTAACAGTTAGATCTAGTTAGGTAGGCGTTAAAAAATACAACAACAACAACAACAACAACAAGATGCGTTTTTTTTCGCCCAGGGTCGTCACTATCACTAGGAAAAGATCATCGCTAGCATAAGAACCACAAGAACTAAATCACACGGCGAAAAGAAAGGCTCTAGTTATCCACAGACAACTTCAGATATTCTCGCAAAAAGTTTGATTATACTCCATCATTGGCAAATATTGCCCGTGCAAAATGCGCGCTGAATGACGAAATAGTGCCGGACTTCACTAATGTGGAACATCGCCATCGCAGAAGACCTTATTATACAAGCTGCGAATACATAAAACAAACGCAAAACTATCCAGACAAAGTTCGAAATGCACCAAATTTACAAGACAATGTGTCTCATGCTTCACATTTCAAGCCCTTCTAAATCGCCCGATTGGAGAATAACGAAACCCCATATTGAGCCATACCCCTAAGTAATTGTTAGCTTAGTGATCTTTCCCATCGTAGTATTCCGATCACTTACCAAGATGCTTGATAACCCGCTCCGGCGGCACCATAGTTATGCACAACGGGTCCCTTCTCTCTCTCCTCCAACTCCAAACGAGGACCTCCCTTCCGACCAGGACGTAAACCTACACCGTGCCTAAGAACCTTCAGATCCTCCGGCTTTCCCAACTCCGGGGCAAGATCACAACATCTCTGCATAATCTGCTTAGCAAATTCCATATCCGGTACCCCATCCCAGTTCCCATCTTGTCGACACCCGCCGAGAACGATGCCGCCGGCCATTGGACGCTGGAAAATGTATGTAGTGTTGTTGTCAACCCGGGCGGGTGATCGGAAGTACATCTTGGTCAGAGGGTGGATTGGCTGAGAGACTAAGACGGTTTGACCACGGGTGGGATACATAGACTTGTCTTCGACCCCTCCGAGGAAGTAGCTGCCGAGACCAGTACAGTTGAATACGGCCGATGTGCTTTCTGTAAGCCAGGCAGAGTCGATGTGTGTGATCTTCTGGCGCGATAGTTTGATATCAGCGTTGCGGCAGTTCTCCAAAAGCCTATGATTCCCATGTTATTTTCGTGTGGATCTCATATGGGGTGGTATAATACTCACCATTGTAGGTAGATTTGCGTGTTAATCACAAACGTGTTCGGCATTTCCTTACCAAATACAGCGCCCGGTGGCAACTTCTCCTCCGGCACATCAACCAACCCTCCTACCAAATCATCATACCAAACCTTATTAGTGCCCTCACTCAAGATGCCCGTTTTCTCAATCTCCTGGTCAAAGATCATCTGCAATGGCGACCTCCGGATGCCCGCCTCAGGGAAATTCTTGACAATCTCGTCAAACTTGGAAAATGTGACCCGGTCACAGTTCTCCAAGACGCCATTGTCGTTTGCACTTGAACACCAGTTACCGCCAGCCCAGGGTGAACAATAATCAATGTGATAATCACCAGGGAAGTATTCTGCAAGAATGGTGACCAATGAAGTGGGATATTGCTCCTTGAGAGTCAGTGCGGTGGTCAACCCAATCACGCCCGCTCCGAGAACGACGAATTCTTGCGCTGAGGTTGTCATTGTTAACAAGTGTGTATAAAAAAGATACTGATTTTAACCTTGGTATCCAAACAACATCAACCGTCACATATAAATATATAGCAGTGTTTCTATTGTGACTGTCCCGATGACTCGATGGAACATCCCCGCATTCTTATCTTTCCCCATATCAGCCGGGTGACTTACACAATACTATTTAAAAGTATCAGGAACTGTCAAAAGTGGGGTAGTTATCCGAATTCGACATCCAACGGCACGGTAACACAGTGAAAGAACATTAATTTTATGTAATTAATTGTATTGAGATGTTAACCTAACCAAGATCCAAACTGTGCTCGTCGGAACTAGCCGACGGGCAACTAATTATTTATCGCTCCGCTGTTCATGCTTTGCGGATTTCATATTTTCGCTCTAGCGATGCATCGAATTCTACTCTAAACTGTCTAATAAAGGACACTAAATTTACAGAGCCTGGGTTCTAGAGACAGAGACACAGCCATCGGCGGACTCCTCCTCGAAGATACCACCGTAGATGATACCCTCATCAATGTCAGAAGGCTGGAAACCCTCCCTGGTGATATCGGTAGCGTTACCAGTAGGCTTCTTCAGCAGACCGAAGTGGAACTGACCCTGACCGTGGACATCGTTGGTAATGGCCTCGGTCTTCTTAGCAAGGGTGTTGTTACCGGTAGAGTAAAAGACCTGAGTAGTGTTCTTGGTGAAGTCGAGGGTGAGACCGAAGTTGTGGAAGACACCAGCGGTGAAGGGGGCCGAGAAAATCATGCCAGGCTTGTCATCGTTGACGTTGCCGAAGAGCTGGAGAGTATCGGGGTTCTTGGCACCGTTACCGGCGAGAATGGTACCGGTCTTCAGAACGAACTGGTTGGTGGAGAAGGTGCTGTCCTCAAGGAAGACAAGCTGGTACTCGTGGGAGGTGTTAAGAGGGCGCTGGGCATCCTTCATGACGGAGAAATGAAGGGTCTTGACACCGACGGTGGAGTTGTCAGTACCGCTGTTGCTGTTGATCAGGAGCTCGGCACGACGGAAACCATTCTGGACGTTAGTCTCAGAAGGGGCGAAGATGGAGCTGTCGTT
>JSUI01006542.1:19966-30036 GCA_000833645.1 Huntiella omanensis | reverse complement strand
ATGTTGCAAGTTTCGGTCACCTGCCGAGGGGGGATGAATTTTGAATATTACTTGGAAGTTCACGTCAGCCTTCTCCTACTACCTGCGTTATTTTCCGATCTTGTGCAGATATACGCAGGTCCGTGGGGATGACGGTGCATCTAGAATACTTCCTCCTTGGTTATTGATGTTACTGTCCATTGTAAGTGCGCGTATATATGTGTTCATGGACATGCGATGTGTACAGATTCGTCGGGTATATTCTTTGTAACAAGCTATTACAGACGATAGACAACCTTGGTATTCAGGTACATACATATGTACATCTTCAAGTACATATGTACACATGTTCACGAAAGTGCGATGTGCGGGATTCTACACTAATACACACAAATACACANCCCAAAACAGAACAACATCTTTCGGTCTATGAAACAAGCTTACGGACCAGGATATCACTAGATGGTTCCCCAGATATAGCAGTATCGTAGAATTCTTCTTACTAGGCTCGGTAGATGCAGATACTACATCGGATCGCCGCCATCTGGCCATTGCCGATCATGCAGGCAAACTACAAGAAACTCGATGTTGCAAGTTTCGGTCACCTGCCGAGGGGGGATTGATTTTGGATACTACTTGGAAGTTTACGTCAGCCTTCTCCTACTACCTGCGTTATTTTCCGATCTTGTGCAGATATACGCAGGTCCGTGGGGATGACGGTGCATCTAGAATACTTCCTCCTTGGTTATTGATGTTACTGTCCATTGTAAGTGCGTGTATATATGTGTTCATGGACATGTGATGTGTACAGACTCGTCAGGCAAGTTCTTTGTAACAAGCTATTACAAACGTTAGACAACCTTGGCATTCAGGTACACACATATGTGCATCTTCAAGTACACATGTTCACGAAAGTGCGATGTGCGGGATTCTACACTAATACACACAAGTACACATGTAAGTAGAATCCCGACTATTAGGGATTGTTCCGACGCTTGGATCTCATGAAGAATCTACTGGTTCGAGGGTAAGAAACCATTCAGGGGCCACTCGAAACCCGTTAATACATTTTTCTTCAAACAAATGTGGCACACACATGTCTTGACCGAGATATATAAAGATACCGACATCAATTCTCCTTCAATCGACGGTAGTATTCTTCGGGCGAAAAGCATCAAACCATCGACACACTTCGAAGATCTGATTTGACAAGTTCATGATGACTTGACGTCCAAACATGCATACACATATAGCCAACAAGGTATCCAATACAATACAACCAAACTTACCAATTCCCCCCACCATCCCGAGTATCTCGGACCTAATCTCGTCTCGTCTCTTCTTTTCTCGTCCAAGCACCCCGCCAAGGCCACGCTCTGTTCCAGAGATATTCTCTTTCGTTCTGTAGCCAATCTGGATCTCGCCGCACCTTTAATTCTACCTCGCCTCCCTCCCTGATCATGGTATGATCCTGGGGTAAGGGGTTTACTCAACATGAAGCTATACGGAGTTCGGTTTAGTTCCCCATGCCGCATCCACATTATTCGATTCCGACAAGACCCTATTGCTAGCATGACAATGGTAGGGTTATATATCACAGTATTGACACAATTGACAAGCGTATGGCCCATAATAACAGCCGGCTAAACCGGATGTTCCTGAACTGTCCGGTTGATATGAGGATTTAGTTTGTTTCTGTGAGGTACCATGGAAGGAGTCTTGGTTTACCTTATATTGGAGATAGGCTATGGTGATCCGGTTGACATTGATAATATATTGTAGTAGAGTATTAGGTAAAGCTCGCTTGTATGTTTCATGATAGTAATGAATAGTCCGATGGCAGAAGGCNTAGCCAATCTGGATCTCGCCGCACTTTTAATTCTACCTCTCCTCCCTCCCTGGTCGTGGTGTGATCCTGGGGTAAGGGGTTTACTCAACATGAAGCTATACGGAGTTCGGTTTAGTTCCCCATGCCGCATCCACATTGTTCGATTCCGGCAAGACCCTATTGTCAGTATGTCAATGGTAGGGTTATGTATCATAGTGTTGACACAATTGACAAGCGTGTGATCCACAATAACGGTCGGCTAAACCGGATGTTCCTGAACTGTCCGGTTGATATGAGGAATTAGTTTGTTTCCCGCGGATCATATGGACCAATTCCTCTATCAACCCTTTAAATCTAAAATGCGCCTTATCAGATGTTCAGACGTCATTCCAAGGGCGTGCAACCCCGCGAAAATACTGAGTCCCAGCCAATGAAGAGCGGAACTAACACTCCGATATAGCGTTACATTGACGTAAAGTGATGGATTTTGATAACCAACAAGATACATGGGGATACATCACATCCACATAAATAGATATAGACCTACCGTACCTACGTTCCCTGTATGAAAGTTTGAAAGTTCATACTCATACAGAAAGACAATTCCATTTTAAACCCCATTTTCTCTTTCTACCCCCCGAAGACTCACCACTTACTAAAATGGTCCCGCCGCTCCCCCGTGCCACGCAACCCCTACAACCAATCCACCTCACCCTAAAAGACGGAACCCCCACAACCGCCCTCCCGATATCCTCCGCACTAGCCAACTCCCAAACCATACCACCCGGCCTCTTCACCCACCTCCACACGCTCTTCAACCATGAAATAATTCACGGCGCCACATACCCCTCAACGACACCATACCCCACCACAGAAGCCTTCATAAGCTACTGGTTCTCCCACTTTGCCTGCGTTCTAGTGCCCGGGACATACCAGTTGGATAATCTGCCGGCCGAGATCGATGCCGATTTCATCATTGGGTCTTTCTATGTCCGCCCAAACTATCCCGGACATAGCGCTCATATCTGTAATGGTGGATTTTTCGTGAACCCTACCCACCGTGGTAAAGCTGTTGGCCGGAAGTTGGGAGAGATATTTATACAATGGGCACCAAAGTTGGGATACACGAACTCTGTCTTCAATCTAGTATACGAGTCTAACCCAGCATCATGGAAAATTTGGGATTCTCTCGGGTTCGAACGCATTGGTCGGATCCCCAGATCAAGATGGGATGAAAAACTGGGATGGGTTGACGCTATCGTATACGGCTATGACTTTTTAAAGGAAACAGAAAGCGCCGTTTAAGCACAAATTCTGGTAGATGAACCTTGAAATAATGAGAAATNTAGTATACGAGTCTAACCCAGCATCATGGAAAATTTGGGATTCTCTCGGGTTCGAACGCATTGGTCGGATCCCCAGATCAAGATGGGATGAAAAACTGGGATGGGTTGACGCTATCGTATACGGCTACGACTTTTTAAAGGAAACAGAAAACGCCGTTTAAGCACGAATTCTGGTAGATGAACCTTGAAATAATGAGAAATTACATAATCTACACACGTCTAAGCATTTGCCCATATGTCTATATACACCATATCACCAGCCAAAAAAACAGAAAACCAATCCGGATATCCCATGAGCATTTTGTAACTTGTATGAACCCACTGAAATTAAATCGTCAACCATGAGACTCCATTACCCCAAACCCTCGATTTACCGCATGGGCATACCACGGCCACGGCCTCTGAGTGCTCTTTGAGCAGCACCCGGGGGCAGAGGAGCTCCGGGAGCCTGAGGCGCCTTGCTAGCCTCGTTCTGAATGGTCTCATCAACACTGAGGATGAGGCAAGTAGCCTCAGTAGCGGCCTGCATGGCGTTGATCTTGACAAGAGATGGCTCCCAGACAAAGCGCTCCATCATGTCAGCAACACCCTCGTTGATGAAATCAACACCAGCCCAAGTGTTACCCTTGCGGTGCTCAACACGGAGCTGGTTGAGAATGTCAGTGGCGTCGAAACCGGCGTTGTCACACAGCTGACGGGGGATGACCTCAAGTGCTTTGGCGAACGACTTGATGATGGCCTGCTGCTTGTTGGAAACNGCCTGCATGGCGTTGATCTTGACAAGAGATGGCTCCCAGACAAAGCGCTCCATCATGTCAGCAACACCCTCGTTGATGAAATCAACACCAGCCCAAGTGTTACCCTTGCGGTGCTCAACACGGAGTTGGTTGAGAATGTCAGTGGCGTCGAAACCGGCGTTGTCACACAGCTGACGGGGGATGACCTCAAGTGCCTTGGCAAACGACTTGATGATGGCCTGCTGCTTGTTGGAAACGTTCTTGTCGGCATAGTTGTGAAGGTAAGCAGAAACCTCCATCTCAGTGGCACCACCACCACCAACAATGTTGCGGTTCTTGATAGCACGCTTGACAATCATGATGGCATCGTGGAGAGAGCGGTCGACCTCAGCAATAAACTGCTCAGCACCACCGCGGAGGACAAGAGTGCAAGTCTTGGCCTTGGGGCAGTCCTCGAANCATAGTTGTGAAGGTAAGCAGAAACCTCCATCTCAGTGGCACCACCACCACCAACAATGTTGCGGTTCTTGATAGCACGCTTGACAATCATGATGGCATCGTGGAGAGAGCGGTCGACCTCAGCAATGAACTGCTCAGCACCACCGCGGAGGACGAGAGTGCAAGTCTTGGCCTTGGGGCAGTCCTCGAAGAAGTTGAAACGCTCACCACCAATCTGGCGCTCCTCGAAGGCACCGCAGGTACCAAGGTGCTCGGGCAGGATATCAGAGCAAGTGCTCTGAACAGTGGCGCCGGTAGCCTGGACAACGCGCTCCATATCGTCGACAGCGACACGACCAGCACAGAAGATATCGCGATCGGCAAAGTACTGAGTCGCAAGATCACCAATGGGAAGCTTGCTGAGAACAACCTTGGCACCAGTCTTGTGAATAGCCTCGAGCTTTTGGAAGATGATTTGCCACTCGGCATCAACAATAGCCTGGTACTCGGAGACCTGCTCGACGCGGACCTCGGCATTGTCCTTCTCGGCCTTAAGCTCAAGCTCGACATTCAAGCACACAATCTTGGGCTTCTCGAACTTCTTGGGCTGTTGCTCGAAACCGGCGTAGGCGAAAGTCTTCTTGAATGCGACACCGTTGACGAAAATAGAGTCGGTAAGAGAACCACCGGGAATCTTCTTGACACCGATAAGCTTCTCGTTGAGGTCGTCTTGGTCGAGGGAAAGGACAGCATCAACAACCACTGAAATCAAACGGGGTTAGCTTTGTCATACTTATGGACGCATGCGATGACTTACTCTTGGTGAAGAACTCGGTGTTGCGCTTGATGAGCTTGGAGGTCATGGCAGTAGCGGCGAGCTTGCCAAGGGTTTCTCTGTGGTTGGCCTCATCAGTGGCAATGGAGATCTCCTTGACCTTGTTGACGGCCATCTGGCACGCTCTTCTGAGAGCCTTGACAATGATCTGAGTGCTGACATCCTGCTCGACGTGCTCCTTGATCTCCTTCAACAGCTCACCGGCCAAAACGACAACGGAAGTAGTACCGTCACCAACCTCGGCATCTTGGGATCGCGCAATGTCGACAAGGATTCTGGCGGCGGGGTGGACAATGTCGAGCAACTACGTGCAGCCGAAAGTATTACTGGTTAGTTTGACTTTTATTGCTGATGGTCGAATGGGTATTGGTATATACATACCTTCATGACGGTCGCACCATCGTTGGTGATAGTCTGTCTGCCATTCTCATCAACCATGAGAAGATCACCACCATAGGGACCGAGGGTGGGTTTTATGGTGCCCTGCACAGCAAGACAAGCATTGATGTTGGAGACAATCTGACCGCGGCCCTGAGAGGCATCGGTGCCTGAAAGTAGGATACATTGTTAGCGTGATGTCAAATGAGACGATAATCCGGCAGTTTGGTTGTCATGTCAGGGCTAGCAGCCATATATTGAAGGGAGCGTGATTGGATTTTGTGTGCATGTGAACGGTTTCGTGTAGGGTCGTGTATGGCGGGGTAATGGAACGTACCCTCCTTGAGGACAATAATGGTGGGAGTTTGGCCACCGAAAGACATTGTGAAAATAGGCTTTTATCAAATTAAGGGAAAGTAAAGAGTATTGAAGATTATCCACAACAGAAAGATGCCAATTGGATGGAAATCCACAATGTGTAATCCAGAAAAAGGGGACTGTTGATAAACTCAAGGCGGTGACGTGCCAGGAGAAGGATTAAGACGTGAACCTGGCCAACTCAGGGCCAGCGAAATGACTTCAGTGGAGTATGTTAAGTGCACCTGTCTGTCTACGGTTACCCCTCTGTAAATGGATTTACTGTGTTCAACATTAGTGGCTACGAACTTCCCGGGAGCTGCAAATTGTGGGTATGCTTTGTAGCACAGCTTTTACATGAGTGGATGGACAACTGCCGGCAAAAATGGATACAGCAACAGGTTGCTGGAGCCTTCTGTCTATCTAATACGGAAGGCGGTGGGGATTTCGGTGTAACGAGGGGTAAATCCATAACCCCTGGTCAGGTCAGCCGATATTTGAACCCTTACAATGACATACGGCTCCACCTGATATAGGCGAAGAGCCCACGTCAAGAGCTGTGCACATGAACATGCAGGCTGATGTCATACTCAAATCAAATTGAGGCCTTTGCTTGAAAACTATAGTGGTTCTAACAGTTGGGCGGTTAGGCAACAAGCCCATAGTGTGACCTTTAACTATCTACAGATATATCCCCTTGTGCACGTGAATGTATTTATAGAGAGCCGCTGCATAACTGGGCGATATGACCTTGTTTGTTGGATCTTGTCGTTGTAACATGCCGCAGGGCCTTGATAATTGGTGAATAAAGTGCCCTGTCCATAAATCCTCCGTCAAAACCCCCTCATCAACATTTTTCTTCTTGATAGATTCTTGCGACGAAAAAGACATCGTTTTTTATTATCTAACGTCATCTTGCTTAGACGTTTTTGTTGTGATACCCTGTCTGGAATTGCGACTAGTTTGCTCTATTAAGAGCTAAGAGTTCAAATGAGTGGAGGGCCACCAACACCCAGAGATGGCCATCCAGGCACGAGACAACAGGGTAGAAGCCAATGGTTTGGCGGAGTATTTGGAGGGGTAGCGGAGGAGGCAGCTGCTTGGGCAGCACCTGACAATATCCCAACTGGTCCCCTCAAGTCGCCAAAACCACCAGCTGGTCCACAAGCGCCCCCGAAGAAGTTACCGATGAACAGCATGGTAGCTCCGAGGCCCACAAAGCCCCCACATCCCGGATGGTTTGTGCGGAACGTCGACTACGGGTAAGTGCTTGTGTTATTTGAGTTATCGGTCAACATGTGCATACATACTAAGTTATACACACTAGATACTACAAGCAAGCACAGAAGACTTTGCGGGAAACAAAAGGAAAGATCAGCCAGTTCAGATTTAGTCCTGATGAGCTTGATTTCATTAGGAGTTCACCAATGTCGACAGAAGCGGCACTGGAGCGACTCGATGATACTCTCGATGATCTTACCCATCCAAGATCTCGCAACGGCCGTAAGCCAAAGTCAAGAGGCCAAGAGGAGCCGACACGTAGCAAGAGGAGTGCTGCGTATGCGCTGAAATACCGTGATGCAGTAAGGCTCGTATCAGATATTGTAGGGTTATTCACCCCGACCTTGAAAGACTTCCAGTATCCTTTAGGATTATTGATGGTATCCATCAGGGTAAGTGGATTGAATGTTAATTGAGATGCATTTATATTTAAAGACTAACATTTACAATGATAGGCGGTTGGCAATCGACGAGAGAAAGAAGATATTTTCATGGATGAACTTGAAAGGTTTATATCATGTTTATCAATCTGTACCGAGTATCTCAATTTGACCAAACCGAATGGCAAGTGTAAGCGGGCAATGTGTACAGTTTACACACGTATGTTAGACTACCTTGAAGCTCTCCTTTTACATGCCCGACCAACCAAGTCATCCATATTACTGGGTGTGATATTTCAAAGCCACGATGACGCGCTCGCACAGTTATTGGAAAGTCTTGAAACAGCTATGGATAGATTGAAAGCAGAGGTTATTCTGTGTCCAAAGGACATCTCTCCAAAGGACACAACCAGCAGTATGTTTCAAGCAACTCGGTGATTCACCCAAGTATTTCTACTAACTGTGAGCTACAGCCCTCGGTCAGATGGTTGCTGCATTTGAAGCAGCGACAGTATCTATCACAGCTTCGTTGGAGACCATTGACACTCGTGTGGTGGCTTTGGAAAATCAACAGAATGGTAAGTATCATTGGCGTCATAGTCTTAGACACAATCTTGTCCGCTGAAGCTAACTATTTCACGTAGCCATGCACAAGTTCACAATGATCAAGCACTCACAAGAGTTGCAAGCTGCCGTCATGGCAAATCCCCTCGATACATACTGGCAGCCCTCGGAGTCGTTCGACCGCGTGAAGAAGTTCCAACCTCCTATGTTTGACCCGAGCCAAGGGTGGGAAGGTAACGGCGTATTGGCTAGTCTTGAGGATTGGCGTGACGCTGAGCGAATGCCTGGAATTTGGGTAGGTGGTGCGATTGGAAACAAAGATTCTTGGGTAAGCTGTTTCTCCGTCGATGTTATCACGGCACTGGCCGTTGCAGATGTACCTTGCTTCTACATCCTATCAGGCGATCTATCTGCCATGGGACTTCCAGTAACAGCTACCCGTGTTCTCCGTAACCTTATTTGCCAAATTTTGGAGTCAAAACCGGAAGTAGCGTTTGAGAACCCAGAGTTCTTTACGGTTGAGAAGGCTCACACAGCAACCGTCTTCCCTACTATTTGGAACTTATTTGAGGAGCTTATGAGGAACATCCCCTCGGATTTCTTTATCGTCATCGATAGGGTGGATAACATTCAGCCGGACCCGGTCTCCAGTATGGAAAATGACTTTATCCCTCGTTTACTGGAGACGTTGAGTGATATTCCGGGGGCGTTGGTGATTTTCACTAGCATGTATGAACCACCACCGCGCGTGAAGGGGTTCGCGCAGTCATCGGAACTTCTTGATATGGTGTACATTGACAGTACTCCGATGCCACAGATGCCCCTGCGTATTACAGGCTAGATGAGCGGGGTTGCCAACGGAAGATGCATGTTTAGATGATGAGTAACACAGATAATAAATATATATGAGAGGAGTATATATTGAAGAACGTTTTATTTCAACTCGAGATCGTCGTGCCAAGAAGAGGGGCATGCACATATATACATATGTCCGGACACGGCTTGTGACGAGGCAAAGTATCCCAACGGACCTTCTTGCTATAAACTGTGGAGATGTAGCAATGATGTTCATGAGAAAAAGAAGATACCCAAGAGTGACTGCCGTGGAACAACACAACAACGGCAAAAAGGGACGACCAAGCAGGGACTCGAACCCTGAGCCTTTGCCAAGCTGGAGAACAACCGGAAGACAACGCGCTACCATTGCGCCACTCAGCCAGTAGATATTGATGACAAATGGAACGAAAATACGGTATAAAAAGTAAGATGTCATCGCCGAAGAAAAAAAATGCAACGCACTTCGGGGATGTTTCCAGCTGTGAACGGCGATACACACCATGTCCGGATCCTCAGCCCGATGTCTACGGGCCTCCCGTCATTTCTGTGCCTCCGTTATTAGGATCACGGCAACGGAGTCAATGCATCCTTGCAGACATGCATCAAAGTTAATTCTATTATATTAGGGCATAGTTGAGTTCACGAATGAAGACATGCATGCGGGTTGATGTAAAGGTTTGAATACCCGATTGATACAAACGACCGTTTCACNTTGGAGTCAAAACCGGAAGTAGCGTTTGAGAACCCAGAGTTCTTTACGGTTGAGAAGGCTCACACAGCAACCGTCTTCCCTACGATTTGGAACTTATTTGAGGAGCTTATGAGGAACATTCCCTCGGATTTCTTTATCGTCATCGATAGGGTGGATAACATTCAACCGGACCCGGTCTCCAGTATGGAAAATGACTTCATCCCTCGTTTACTGGAGACGTTGAGCGATATCCCCGGGGCGTTGGTGATTTTCACTAGCATGTATGAACCACCACCGCGCGTGAAGGGGTTCGCGCAGTCATCGGAACTTCTTGATATGGTGTACATTGACAGTACTCCGATGCCACAGATGCCCCTGCGTATTACAGGCTAGATGAGCGGGGTTGCCAACGGAAGATG
>JSUI01006542.1:0-19846 GCA_000833645.1 Huntiella omanensis | reverse complement strand
TATATGAGAGGAGTATATATTGAAGAACGTTTTATTCCAACTCGAGATCGTCGTGCCAAGAAGAGGGGCATGCACATATATACATATGTCCGGGCACGGCTTGTGACGAGACAAAGTATCCCAACGGACCTTCTTGCTATAAACTGTGGAGATGTAGTAATGATGTTCATGAAAAAAAAAGAAGATACCCAAGAGTGACTGCCGTGGAACAACACAACAACAGCAAAAAGGGACGACCAAGCAGGGACTCGAACCCTGAGCCTTTGCCAAGCTGGAGAACAACCGGAAGACAACGCGCTACCATTGCGCCACTCAGCCAGTAGATATTGATGACAAATGGAACGAAAATACGGTATAAAAAGTAAGATGTCATCGCCGAAGAAAAAAAATGCAACGCACTTCGGGGATGTTTCCAGCTGTGAACGGCGATATAGACCATGTCCGGATCCTTGGCCCGATATTCACGGGCCTCCCGTCATTTCTGTGCCTCCGTTATTAGGATCACGGCAACGGAGTCAATGCATCCTTGCAGACATGCATCAAAGTCTATTTGATTATATTGGGGCGTAGTTGAGTTTACGAATGAAGACATGCATGCGGGTTGATGTAAAGGTTTGAATACCCGATTGATACAAACGACCGTTTCACCGGATGTTAGATTGGGGACTTTCGGGTGTAAAAATCAGGTGAGAGAAATAAGCGTGGCGTAAGCCCGGAATCGTCTTATATTCTTGAAGATCACCACGCCAAGAACGGCTTTGGATCTCAAAAAGTATAGAGTGCCGTTATGTTGGGGTGAAGCCTGGTTTAAGTAGATTCAAATCGAACCCAACAAAAGATATGACCCACGTCATGCAGNAAACGACCGTTTCACCGGATGTTAGATTGGGGACTTTCGGGTGTAAAAATCAGGTGAGAGAAATAAGCGTGGCGTAAGCCCGGAATCGTCTTATATTCTTGAAGATCACCACGCCAAGAACGGCTTTAGATCTCAAAAAGTATAGAGTGCCGTTATGTTGGGGTGAAGCCTGGTTTAAGTAGATTTAAAGCGAACCCAACAAAAGATATGACCCACGTCATGCAGCTGATTGGAGCTATGCATACCCGTATATGTATAAAAAGATTCCTTTTGATGGCCAAGTGCTGTATTCGATCCCGAAGTAAATATTGGGTCGGAGGCTTTTTCCCACTACGCGCTCGTAAAACCCCCGACCCGACATGTTGTGGGGCACGGGTACGTTTTAANCGAACCCAACAAAAGATATGACCCACGTCATGCAGCTGATTGGAGCTATGCATACCCGTATATGTATAAAAAGATTCCTTTTGATGGCCAAGTTCTGCATTCAATCCCGAAGTAAATATTGGATCGGAGGCTTTTCCCCACTACGCGCTCGTAAAACCCCCGACCCGACATGTTGTGGGGCACGGGTACGTTTTAAACCCCGGGTTCGCGAGGCTTGACAGTTGTCATTCTTCTCGAGTGTGCGGCTCTGGTGGTTATTTCGGGATGACTGCAGCTGTCGAGAATTTAACTATAAGGGGCAGGATCCGTGGTAGTGGTAAATAAATCCCACATTCCGGTACGTATGTATGTACAGATTCAAGATCTTTCTGATATTTGCTCAACAGCCTCCAATTCGACATCACTTTGAAGGTTGATAACCATTTCGATATCTTTGAAAAATTGAACTACTGTACATAAACACGTCTACCTTCATATACCATAATCCACAAAATAAGGCGCTCTTCGTATCGATATGAATGCCCATACTCAGTCGGTAGTCATGAACGCCAAAAGGGCTCAAAAAGCCTCCGATTCACAGCACTTTGACCGGTTTTGGTATAATGTCAATGCCTANTGTGCGGCTCTGGTGGTTATTTCGGGATGACTGCAGCTGTCGAGAATTTAACTATAAGGGGCAGGATCCGTGGTAGTGGTAAAGAAATCCCACATTCCGGTACATATGTACAGATTCAAGATCTTTCTGATATTTGCTCAACAGCCTTCAATTCGACAACATTTTGAACATTGATAACCATTTCGACACCTTTGAAAACTTGAACTACTGTACATAAACACGTCTACCTTCATATACCATAATTCACAATATAAGGCCCTCTCCGTATCGATATGAATGCCCATACTCAGTCGGTAGTCATGAACGTCAAAAGGGCTCAAAAAGCCTCCGATTTACAGCACTTTGACCGGTTTTGGTATAATGTCAATGCCTAAAAACCATCCGAGCCTGTGACAGTCAGGAGCTCAATGGCACAGAAAACCGTCGCTCCAAGTGAAGTTTCCGCGACGCTACCTATAGTAACATTTCAATGAATAGTATGCGCTGCCACGCCCGGGACATGGTAAATAAAGTGTGGGCTGAGCCAATACGAAGAAGTAATTGGCGTGGTTGATTTTTAGGCCCATGAATTTCGTTTTTTGGTGTTCCATTGTACCTTGTATTTTGGATTCTCAACCTTCATTTTGGGAAACCGATACATACATATTTACATGTGATCGTTGCCACATTGGAGCTATAACCATTCTTTTGTTTTCTCGATTTATATTTGATCATACTCTTTACTTATTTATAGACAAGCTTCTTTTTTCATTATACTTTGCTTTCGCTCTTTATAAAGGCCTCACGATTTTCAGCTCTTGATAATCCATTCCATCACATCGTGTTCCTGTATTGAATACACTTTTACTGTCTTGTCTGTTCGACTTTAGAATCNAATGCCCATACTCAGTCGGTAGTCATGAACGCCAAAAGGGCTCAAAAAGCCTCCGATTCACAGCACTTTGACCGGTTTTGGTATAATGTCAATGCCTAGAAACCATCCGAGCCTATGACAGTCAGGAGCTCAATGGCACAGAAAACCGTCGCTCCAAGTGAAGTTTCCGCGACGTTACCTATAGTAACATTTCAATGAATAGTATGCGCTGCCACGCCCGGGACATGGTAAATGAAGTGTGGGCTGAGCCAATACGAAGAACTAATTGGCGTGGTTGATTTTTAGGCCCATGAATTTCGTTTTTTGATGTTCCATTGGACCTTGTATTTTGGATTCTCAACCTTCATTTTGGGAAACCGATACATACATATTTACATGTGATCGTTGCCACATTGGATCTATAACCATTCTTTTGTTTTCTTGATTTATATTTGATCATACCTTTTACTTATTTATAGACAAGCTTCTTTTTTCATCATACTTTGCTTTCGCTCTTTATAAACGCCTCACGATTTTCAGCTCTTGATAATTCATTCCATCACATCGTGTTCCTGTATTCAATACACTTTTACTGTCTTGTCTGTTCGACTTTAGAATCCTATATAGGCACCTTTTATAGTGCCGAGCTGGTTAAAAGCAGCTTGTCTCAGCTTCATAGGGATTGTAAACCCAATTTCTCGGCATTCCACTTATCCTCCGCATCTACTTGAATTCCGCATTACGTCCATATCCGCGTTGTGCGTCGCCT
Organism: Huntiella omanensis; assembly: GCA_000833645.1. Classification (NCBI taxonomy): domain Eukaryota; kingdom Fungi; phylum Ascomycota; class Sordariomycetes; order Microascales; family Ceratocystidaceae; genus Huntiella; species Huntiella omanensis. The sequence continues at coordinate 16,362 of JSUI01006542.1, read as the reverse complement.
TACTGGGGCCATGTCTTCACAAGAACCCGTCCATCTTGCACCCCACCCAAACCAAAAAAGATCATCTTGCGAAAGGTGTCGTCGCCAAAAGCTCAAGTGCTCTCGTCAAGACTCACCAGGTGGAAATCGATGTCAAAGATGTACCCGGCTGGGATTTGAGTGTGTTGAGGGTCGCCAAAGGAAGATTGGTCGACCCGCCCGTCAAGAAAACATCCGTTCATCAAATAGCCCACCGAGTGATTCCATACGTCATAAGGAAAAGCCAAAATCTTACCGGGCATCTCGTGCACATAGGGCTACGAACGCATGGAATTTGTCCCAAGAGACAGGTATACATGGCAATGATGCTTCGCTAAATTCCACGTTGAAGCTGAACCAGAATGCTTCTAGACCTATGGGTGTTGTGCAACAAGGAGGTAGCACAGGCGCTACATCGGAGGCTTTCCCTACTCCCGGGTATTCAGATCCCTCCGGAGATTTTGGGATGATGTCTACTCCAGACCTTAACAATATTGTCACACAAGCCGGCAATGATGTTACAAACCTCAATTGTCCACCACAACCTACTCAAAACGGTCATGTTGCCGTTGACCCATTGTTGGATGCTTCAATATTTGGATTCATGAGTAATCATGGTTTGCTTTCCTGGACTGCCTTTGACAATGACATCAACATACAACGTCAACAACAAGAGCAAGACTTCCAACGTCAACTTCATCAACTTCAATCCCAAGGACCCCAACGACAATCTCCACCAACCCGGCCCAACCTATTTTTCCCAAATACCTATTCGAATGGCCAATATGAGAACGTTGAATTTCCACATGGTATTCCCCTAATGGGAAATCCTATGATGTCAGTACCACTCTCTGAATCCATGCCTCGGCCAACAATGAATCAGCGGAATGGAAACTGTTTAATCTCACATGTCGTCCCTCCACGAATGCCAGTAACCATCCGTTATGCTGATTCTGAAGTTTTATCAAAGCTACAAAACGTGAGCCATGACCTCAGCGATTGCCTATCTTGTATCTACAAACACATCGACGAACTATCCATGGACGACTTTGTCTCAGTACAGTCACGTTTAGCTGCGAATGGAATGAACAATATTGAGAGAGGTACCATGGCTATCCAGGACTTCCTTCAACATCTAGTGCGACTTCAAAAGGTTCTAAATGGTCAACTCGAACATGATTCCCTGTCTTTTCTCTTCACTGGGGGTAACATTGGCAAGGTGCCATCAACTAGATTATCGCCATTGTTGGCTCGGGTTCAAACAACTGTCTTGGAAGCAAATGCCGCCAGCCAATCAGCCTCTTCCCCTTCATCCACCGGGTCAGCAGGTGATTCAGGCTGTGATGTTTCCGGGTCATCAACTCCCAAGAAGATTTTGGATTCTGCCACATATATGACCATCATCAGTTGCTACTCCCAATCCATAGAGTACCTTGAAATACTTTTGCACTACATAAAATTCACCGTACAAAACGCTGGCCCAAACGACTCGTGTGAGACCGAGAATATCCGTTTTGGCGCCGTCCCGATAAGCGATGCCGTAACTCAAGGGACTGTTTTCACACAACTCGTCACCCATATTCTAGATAAACTAGACCAACTAATCGGAGTACCATTGGAGGAACCAAATGAGCAAACTCCAAAGACTAACGGGCTGCTAAGTCAAGCACAATTAAAGATCTTGTGGATGGAGCTTGGGGCTGATGGTAACTGGAGTCCACGTTCTAAACGCCTAAAAACTCAATTGACATTGGTCAAACAGTCGCTTAGCAAGATGCCCTGGCCATAGAGGACGGTTCGTTAATTGATATACATTACTTCCACTTAATCTAGTTAAAATGTGAATACATCTTTCACAGAACATATCTAAAGTAAGGGTTCTCCTTGTCTGTAAGGTCCTCGAAGCCAAGCTTGGCTCTGTCTTCTTCATCGTCGGGGATCGCATCCTTCTTCTTGTTCTCGCTGCGGAGGACGAACCACAAAGTAACAGAAGCAACGATACAAATACAATATCTATGAGCCTAGTTAGTCGGTGGACATATAATTGTAGATGAAGTAGTACTCACGAAATAATCAAACCCAACCATAAGTCGGGGTAATGTCTACTCTTTTGTTCTGTCTTCACCAATTGCGGACCAACAATGTTACCCACGCAATATCCGACAAAGATGGTAGCCGCCATAAAAGACTTTTTCGTCTGGCCGGCTACATTCGACATGCCAATGCTAATCACAAGTGATACGGTGGCGCCAAAGAATCCAGTGATTGAATATCCCGCAAGTGGTACGCCTGCATGATAACTCCAAGTACTCTTCCAAATCATAACACACCCAGCAATGACCGGAAGACAGGTGAGGATCAACAGCGGAATCCGGATATTAGGAATGCGGCTTGTAATCCAACCAGTGAACAAGATGGCTACTAAGCAGATTGCACCTAGGGGGAACTGCCAGAAGATAGCATGTGAACTTGAGTAACCAAACGTACTAACAATGAGGGGACCAAAACCAGAAACTGCGCCGTTTATAGTGTATGCTGACCCCATCATGATAAAGATGAGGTAGGTTTTCAAGTCAAGTAAAGACTCTTTCAGCTGGTACAACTTGAACTGTTGAACCCGAGTTCCCGTTTGACCGTGGCGTAGACGCTCAAGTGCAACCTTCTTCTGGTCTTGATTCAAGAAGAAAGCTTCTGATGGGCTGCCTGGGAGGAAGAAGCAGAGTATGCCAAAGAGGAATGTAATCACGGAAGCCATAATGTAAAGATATTGCCAACTATGCAAAGTGCGATCAGTTGGAATGCGGGAGAAGGCATAGTTCAAGACGCCGCCAATGATGGTGAATAGACCAGTACTACTGAACCACCAACTTTGGCGTAAAGCTTGTTCCTCCTGGGTGTAGAAAGAACTAACAATACACATGAAGCATGTAGGGATGATACTTTCTACAAACCCAAGAAAAAAACGCTGGATGTAAAGGCCCTGGTAAGTGGTGATGGCGGCTGTACACCCACAGGTTACACTCCATAGTATCACAACAAATCCGAGTACCCGGCCCTGGTTGAACCGCTGCAGGGCCCAGGACAAAGGGTAAAGACCTGCAAGCATGCCGAAGTAAAAAAGCGAAGTTGCCCATGATAGTCTTTCCGTGGAGGCGACAGTCTTGGAGTGATACACAATCAACTCTAAATCGGTCGTCATCCCGAAGAGACTAGCAGCACCAAGAATGGCTTTGTCATAGTATACCAAGCCATCTATTGAATGCGTGAGGTTAGATAGAGCGATGAGCGAGCGAAGCCAAATTTCACTTACAGCCTACAACCATGCACGGTATAAGAAACAAGTCAATTCGACGAAGAACACGGGCAGATTCTTCTGGTGTGATGACTCTAGGGGCAGTTCCATGAATTCCCTCCATATCCGTCGTCGTTATAGCGGACTTTGACATCGCGGGGTTATGACCGGAAGTTGCCATCGCGTGACGAGAAAAATATCGACTCAAGCTGATGATATGAACCTTGGCCTACAAAATTTTCTCTTCCATAGCGGAAAACCGCCAAACTTATACAAATTCATACAGATCCGAATTCTAAATCGGACATTGAGCAGGTTTAACGGGATCTATTCCGACGTCACAGCGGAACGATTCAAAGCCAAATCTCCCCAGTTGAAGGTTCCATTTTTTGTGGATATACACTGTCATCCAGGGCGTAACTGGACAGGAAGTTCATAGGATATGGGCTCACACGGGTAGTCTGACTAGATGAAGCTGCATGAGTAGTTCGACAGAATTACCTAAATTCCGTGGTTGCGGCTCAAGGGGGTCGGTTACGTTCGGAACCCATGAGGGTTATAACGGCTTAACCCGGCCGATCAACTCCGTGGAGGCTCTGGTTCAAAATTATTGGCTCAATTGTCGGGGCGAAGACGGCGTTGCAGATACTACCCTCCTGTTCGTCTGTGGTGTTTGAGCGTGACTCTGAATGATAAGTGTGCTGATTTCTTCTATGTACATATGTATGTATGTACATACATACAAGTCAAGAGAGGCTTGGTCATTCTTGTATGCATGTACTGAGACATTCGTCCATATATTTCAGGTGTCAAATATTACTTGTACTGAAGTGATGGATTATAAACATACATAGATGTCTTAGGATCCTTAACTTTAGGCAGCTTAAGTACAAGTCCCAACGCCAGCGAGAAAAACTGTATTTACTCTTTGAGTTTGCTAGATAATCATGATATCAAAATTGCCCTCTATAATATGTTTCGTCTGCATCTGTTCCAATTATTTGAACAAGGCAGCAATAGGCTGATTTCATGCCCACTTTCCAACTGGGAGGGTTACTAGGGGTTAACAAAGCAAGTGATTACATTTGTAGCACACATAATGGTTAATCTGGGGTTAAAACTAAAAATCATACCAGTTACGTTTTATCAGAAATACTTGATTAAGAAAGAGATTTTTTTTTCTGTTGGAGTGCTGTTTCTTGAATATTACTTCACAACCAAACAAGATACATTTTTTTGTTTAGATACATCAAAATGTAAGTTCATCGTGGCTATACTATATAGTATTGTACACCAGAATCATCGCTCGACTTCTGGTCGCATTTTACTACCCCGCCATCTCGTTGCCAAACAAATACTAACATCACCTCATCAGGTTCGGTTTCCGCACCCTCATCCAGCGCGCTGCCCGCCCCGCCTTGGCGGCTGCTGCTCCCCGCATGGCCCCCGTTGCCATCAGCACCCGCTTCCTTTCCTTCTCGGCCATCCGCCTCCAGGAGACGACCTTCCCTCCCGTCAACGTTGAGGCTGCCGAGGCCCTCCTTAACGAGACTCAGCCTACCTTCCCCGAGGAGGGCGAGTTCCCCCGCACCAACGGTGACTTTGCCGCCCGTGACCCTACCAACCTTTTCGTTTCCAAGAGCGCTACTTCCATTGAGGCTGCCAGAAACGAGGAGAGAGTTGTTACCGTCAACAACTTGCCCTACGAGGCGAGATGGGAGGACGTCTTCCGTGTCTTCGGCTACTACGGCGAGATTGAGCGCATCAAGTTCCTCAAGCCCGGGTAAGTCTAATTTTCTGAACACAAGTATATCCACACAGTGTCCTAACCATCAAACATAGTGTCTGCTTCGTCCACTTCGTTGCCCAGGCTTCTGCTGACAAGGCCATCACTGCCCTGAACGAGACTTACTTCCACCGCCGCCGCATCTGGGTCCAGAGACCCACCGGCCCCTTCATTCCCCGTGACAACTCTGCCAGAACCCGTGACGTTAGACACAGCGAGCCCACCTCCACTGTCTACCTTGGTAACATGCCCTACGAGATCACTGAGTCTGAGATTCTCGACATGGTCAAGGCCCACGGTGAGCCCCGTGAGCTCCGTTTCCCCAAGGACCCCGTGTCCGGTCTTCCCAAGGGCTTCGCCCACGCCGAGTTCGAGACCGTCGATGAGGCTGTCAAGGTTGTCGAGGCTCTTCAGGGTGTCACCCTCAAGGAGAGAAATCTGGTTGTAAACTACGCCACTGCTCGTGTCCCCAGAAACGACAGACCGCGTCGCGATTACGGTAACAACAACAACTACGGCTCCCGCAACAGCAGATACTAAGCGGACCTTGGGTTGAGTTATGTACGATTCTAGTGATTTGGACGGAAAAAACAGGATATTGGAGAAAATTGACATGATTCATCATGTGAATAAGTGAGGTCGAGATTAAGGACTGAGCTTTCCTTTGGCACAGAAGGATCCCAGAAAAACCAGATGTTTGCCAGTGTACATTACTTATTTTAATTGCTACCTTTTGCCACTCAAGTATACGTTATTTTGTTTTGTTTGAAGATTAATATGTGGGAATGTTTCAAACTCATGGAAAATTTGATGTTGCCGAGTTTTACTGTTTTGGGGTAGAGTTGGAGCACAGAGCAAAGCGGCCAAGGCGCTTAAGTTTGGGCTTTGAAGAGGCCTGACAGGTGACCTGGCAGATGACTGGATAGACAAGAGAGGGCCGTAAAAGCAAAGCGTGATGTTTGTTTGATGACTAAATGGAATGGAATGTTTCTGATCCCAGAAAACAAGAGGCCTTCCAGAAGGAACAAGGGGCTCTCCAGACATGATTGGCGGGGTAGGCGAGGTAGAAGGCGATTTGCGGGTGCAGATAGTATTGGGCTTTGGTAGCAAAAAAAAGCCTAAAGTAAGCCCGCTGCGATGATGTCAGGGTTGCCGAGGCGTTACTGGCGGCGAGCTTAGAGGTAATTGGCGGTAGCCGGGTGACCTAAGTGTGGATTCCATCAAGGCGTTGGATGCCTCGGCCTGGTGTAGATTGCTTATTAACCCCAACTATTTGGAAGCAAATCATAGAGACGAATGTAGTTGTGAATAAAAAGGAAACTGGCGAGACTGATCCACCACGGCAAATCTGTTGTTGAGGCCCACTCCAGCTTTATATGTAAAAGCATTGATTCTGTCATCCGCAAAACTCCCTGCCTCTTCAATTTTCTTCTCCTTAAACCAGTGTCTATAATTTTGCCTCATTGCTGCCCCCCTCGCCCCGCCCCGCCCTACTTCCTTTTCTTGATATACCCCAGTCGCAAAAAGCACGGGAAAGCTGCGCCTGGCCAAAAGGGAAAGAGTTGGAAACACGAAAACATTGTCCAAAGGAGTAACAGCCCGACACAACGCAAAGTCTTGGTGATTGATTACCAAGCATACAGGAGCCAATAGAGCCGCGATTCACGACTTTACATCATCATTGACGATTACGACTACGGACGAACGAAAACAACGATTTACGTGAGATTACGGTACACAAGACGCAACTTGACGCCCGATTTTAATACAATTCACACGGCCGGACTATAGAAAATACACAATGTCTTTTGGTGGCGCTGAGTGCTCCGCGGGAGCTAACCCACTTAACCAGTTCCAGAAGCACGTACAGGGCGATACCTCGTTGCAAAATGACCGGTTAGCGAACCGCGGGCCCGCCATGTCCGGCCAGGGCTTCCGGAGTGCGGGAGCGGCGGGCCCGGCGCAGGATGAGGTGAGTTGGATATATGCCCGAGTTTCGGTAGCGAAAACAAGGGATGTGCATTTAGTTCCGTTGACTAACCGTAGATCTGGTTCATGCGCTATTAGATGGTTAATGGGTTCCTCAACCAGCAGCCGGGTATGGCATCATCGCTGCCGATGCCCGGCGCCATGCTCCAGTTCAACCCGGCACACATGCAGCCTATGAACGCGCCGGCACCGATGGCTATGGCTCCCAACATGCAACAGGCCCCCGGCGCGTTCAGCGCAGCCGAATTTGCTGCGTTCAGCCAACAAAACGCCACCCCGATAGCACAGCAGACTTCCGGCCCGGGGTCCCTGCTCGGCACTACGCCTCCCGCAATGATGATGACGTCACCGATGGCCATGGGCGGTATGCCAATGGGCATGATGGGCCAGATGGGCCAGATGCCCATGCACTCTATGATGCCCATGATGGCGCAACAACCCATGATGCAGCACCACGCCATGGCAGCGCAGCAGCCGGCAACGACTGCGGCCGAGCCGGCGGTCGACGTCAAGGGGAAGGGGAAGGAAGCCATGATTGGCGAGGACCAGTGGAACGACATGTTTGATGCGGTGGACACGATTTCCCGGCACATGCAGGAGCGCGAGGAAAGCGAGCGCGAACTCGAGGAACTAGACAGAGGTGAGCAGCACTCCGGTGAGGCCGAGACCAACTACGGCGACTTCGAATCCATTTGGCGAGGAATCCAGGCTGAAAAAGACGCAGCGGCGGAACGCCTGCGCGAGACGATTGACGCTCGTACGCGCGAGGCGTCCGATGCGCGGTTAGCAGATGATGAAAAGGCTGGCTTTGGCGATTTCGTTGACTTCGGGGGCGATTGGAGCCACTATGCCATGGGCGACCCCGCCGTTGAAGAGTACATGTTTGAGCAGGAGAACCTGTTCCAGGGCAAGGCGAATGCGTTTGAGGAGGGTGTGAAGATTATGAAGGAGGGTGGTAACCTGTCGTTGGCGGCGTTGGCGTTTGAGGCGGCGGTGCAGCAGGATCCGAACAATGTTGCTGCGTGGGTATACCTCGGGACAGCGCAGGCGCAAAACGAAAAGGAGGCGCCGGCCATCCGCGCTCACGAACAGGCACTTAAGCTTGACCCGAACAATCTGACGGCGCTCATGGGCTTGGCGGTCTCGTACATCAACGAGGGTTATGACTCCACGGCGTACCGTACGCTTGAGCGCTGGCTATCAGTCAAGTACCCGCAGGTCGTCGCACCCGACCAGCTGCACGCTCCCGCGGCAATCGGATACACGGAGCGCGACGAGCTCCACAAGTCCATCACCAACGCCTTCATCAAAGCGGCCCGGCTGTCCCCTGATGGTGAACACATGGACCCCGATGTGCAAGTCGGTCTCGGTGTTCTCTTCTACGGCGCCGACGACTTCTCCAAGGCCATTGACTGTTTCTCTGCCGCGCTGGCTTCCGTAGAAGTCGGATCGTCCTCGTTAAAGGAGGAACAAACACATCTCCTCTGGAACCGTCTCGGCGCCACCCTCGCCAACAGCGGCCGTCCCGAAGACGCCATCCAAGCCTACCAGAATGCTCTCCGCTACCAACCCAACTTTGTCCGTGCCCGGTATAACCTCGGCGTCAGCTGCATCAACATGGGCTGTCTCGAGGAAGCCGCGCAACACTTCCTTCTCGCTCTGGACATGCACAAGTCGATTGAGAAGGAGGGCCGGAATAAAGCGTATGAGATCTTGGGAGGAGGTGATGACGGACGGGGCTCGATTGATGCCCAGTTGAATAGGATGTCGGCGATGAATCAGAGTACTACGTTGTATGATACGTTGCGGAGAGTGTTTACGCAGATGGGGAGAGCGGACTTGGCGGATCGGGTGAGGGCGGGTGTTGACCCGGAGGCGTTTTTGAAGGATATCCCGTACAAGAAGTGAAAGGCAGAGGAAACGGTTGAAGTCGCGTTGGGTGGATTAGTTTTGTGTGGGTGTTGTGAAGGTGAATGATTTACGTTTTGATCTTTAGATATACATATGTTGGCTTGTTTTGTTTTCTGACTTATGTTTCGAATGTGATTGTTTGCTGAAATTGACAAGGCGTGATCTATATTTTACAACTCGATGGGTATCATTGCATTATTCCAACTTATTTAACCTTAACAAATCCCATGCCTGCTCTCGCCATCTTGGCCTCCTTGCGTAACAACTGCTCCTCCACATCTGTCCACTTGACACTCAGCTGATCCCACTTCGAACCCGGCGTGTTGTACTCCTTCTTCCACTGAGTATGCATAGCCTGCAGTCTTCCCAACTCGCGGGGATCACCACTTCCCGAAACAACCATCAACGCTGAGCATGGGGGCAAAGCATCGTAAACCTTTTGAATCGCCGAGGTCAGCTTGCTCAGTTGTTCCTCGAGTGGGCTTTCAAAGGCGGAATCCTCGGATACAGGACCGAAGGTGGGAATGATTCCGTTGGCAGCATCTCGGGTGTTATTCCACCACCCACGAAGAGCCTCAAGCTCGCGCATGCGGGCGAAGACAAAATCAACTCCACCGCCGGGGATTTCAGCTCCATCTGGGTCACCGTTAATTGCCCGGAGAACCCCGTCAATAACCTCCTCATCGCTGGAGCATGAAACGGAGTAGGTTGCCTTTGCACCGGGACCCTTCTTGGGTTGGCCCCAGTCAATCATAGCAGAAGTCTTACCAGTGGCGACGCCACCAACCGCAGCAGACCCACCCTGGGCTTTATAGGTAGTGCCAGTACGGGCTAGTCGGAGGAACAGGTTCTCACCAGCTCCATCGGGCAGACCGTAATGCTTCCCGTTTTCACACTTTTGCCGGGCCAGATCGAGACAGGCACGGGCGTCTTCGATGGAGTTATGGCCATTAGCACCGCCGAGTTGGATCTCACGGTTGAGATAGCGCTTGGTAAGGAAGCGAAGGGCCTGCTTCAATGGCGGGCCACGAGGATGTGGGAAGATGAGAGCAGTATCAATGATGAAAGGATGGCTGAGTTGGAGAACCTTGAGATCAGAGTCAAGAGAGTGGCCCAAGAGAATGGTACGTGGGGTGATCAGTTTGACAAGCTTGGCTTGGATGTCGGCAAGAGTAGTCGTGACGGGGTCTAACTTTTCAGCAGTCATGCCAGAGTATTGAGTAACATAGTCGGTGATTGGCTTCGAAGGTTTGACAAGCTCATCAAGAACAATATCGCCAGACCAATTCAAGACGGAAATTCGAGCTAATGACATCTCAGTGGGGCCGGTCATGACCATTTCACAGTCCATAGCCAGAATCTCATGGCCAGCCGTGACGCTCCCCGCTTCAATTTCGCTTTCGGGAACTACACCAGACTCAAGGTCGGGTACATCGGTGAGAACCCAGCCATCCTCGAGTTTGAAGTTTTCCCGGGCCTTTTTATCGGACATAAGAGCTGGGTGAATAGCATAGCCATTCTCGACAAGTTCCTCTTCCGTCGCAATGAACTCAGTAATACGAGTCCGTTCTTTCTTGATCTCGGCCTTCACCTTGGGATCCTTACTCTTTGGCCGAGGAGCAGACAAGAAAGTTCCGATGGGAGAGTGAAGCTTTCCATAGCGGTCATCACCAGGGGCACGAATAGGCCAAAGGAGGTCAAACATGTCCGCAAATGGGGCTACCGCGGGGTTCAGATCGGCCTTCTCTAATGGGCGGGGCAAATGCTCATCGGCAGGTCTGATCTTTGCACCAGAAGCGAAAGCAGCACGTTGACCAGCGATGAGTTCATCGTAGGAGCGGTAGTCAATGTTTTTCTGGAACATGAATTCTTCGAGACCGGGAATCACAAGAGTGACGATCTTGCGAATTTGACTTCTGTTGTTAACAGAAACCCATGGTGGCGCTGTCCCATCAGCAAAGATATATAATACCAAATCCCTCCACGCCTCTAAGGTCACCTTGCTCTGTAACCGGGAGTTCTTCAGCGTCGTGATGGATGGGTAGTTTGACGACTGTGTAGATGGAACCTTCTGCTTCTTGCGTTTGTTAGAAACCACAGCCCAATTATCGGATGGATTCTCGGTAGAAACTGCGGCGATGTCGTCCTTGGTTTCATCATCGGACTCTGGGGCTGACCGCTTGCGGCTACCAGAAGACACCGTTGAGGGTGCCGTGTCGACGGGGGAGACAATCTCAGTCTTTGTAGCAGCCATCTCGGCAATGTGGGCTCTTTGGAGAGCCAGAGCCATGCTGGCGTTGGCTTGCTTCTTCGCTTTCTTGCCCATTGTCGTGAAAAGTTAGGTGTGTAACGAGTGAGGTTGATTAGATGCAAGATTCGGGATGGAAAGTCTTAGTCGTGACGAAAAACTAGGCTGTCGACGAAATGAGTGTGCTTAATGACGGCCGAGAGATGAAGAAGGAAAGGATTGAAACACAGCAGTGGATTAGCAAACTTTTGTCGGGGGATGAAAAACGTTACAATCTGAAAGTCACGTACGAATAAGCATGCATCAAACCACAATAAACAGCAACGACATGCGAAATCGATTAAACTTTTTAGTGGGGCTAAGCTCAGAACGGCAAGTTGGAATTCTAGTGTCTTGATTTGGAAGGTTGGGTGACAGGGGTGATTCCGCCGATGGCTTAATAAGCATGCGCAACAGGCGCGCCGTGCGACGTTGAAGGATCTCAGTGCGCGTTGAATGGTTGAAAATCTACCGATAGAGGTTGAGTTGTTGGAAATACGGCTAGCCGATAAGAGTATTGCTGTAACTTTGGAAAAGACCATTGCTTTAAATTCTGTGGATTAACAGGCGAAAGTGGGGAATGAAAAGGGCACTTCCGAGTCTGTTAAGGTGGGTGTACCCCGGACTGAACCCGTGATATCCGGTCAGTCAGAAGACGTAAAGACAATAGAGGTATCTTGCGAGAAGGGCGTGGGAAATCAACAGAGGGAATCGAGGGGTATTAGTAGTCAGAAGTCTTTTGAAATCGCGTGTATGAGCCCTGTGTAGTCTATTGAGTTTCCAACTTCAGATTTGAATGAAGGGTCACTACTAATACAGAGCCAGTCTAGTTGGCGGATCATGTCAGGCAGTTCGCACATCAAAAGAGGTTGAATCTCCGGGATCCGCTATGAATACTCTTGCATCAGACCCCCAGTCAGCCGTAGAATCTCTCTATTTCCTTCATTCCATATCACCTTCTCATGTACACTCTAGACTATTTCTTACTTCCAAACTCCTGCACAATCAACCTCGCGCCCAACTCAGCAAAGGCTTCAACAACCTCTACAACCATACTCTTCCAGAACTCCAACCACGGTCCTGTCCGGTCAGAGTTCTTCTCCCACAACTCCAACGTAGCCCCGTATTCCGCACCCTCCATCTCAGGTAACTGACGAATCTGTTCCAACATCTCGGATGCCTCGACAGTAACCGTCCATTCCTTAACATGGGCCTTTTCCTTGTAGATGTCCATCATGGTGAGAATCATCCGGCACATAGCCACGGCGTCAACTGACTCCAGTGTCTTTTGCTGTTTAGAGTCCAACTTTGTCTTGGTGGCCAACTCGGCAATATGGCTACGGAACGCCTCAGGGCTAACAATAGCGTTAGGAAGAGCACGGCACAAAGCAAGTGCATTCTTAAGACGATACGCCGACCATGGAAGCGGACTAATAACAGGGGCGACTCTCGAAGCTGAAAGACACATAACGGAAAGAGCAGCAACAAAGTCCTGATGAGCTGGGTCACACCAGTACCCGAGACAGTCATTCAAGAACCATGGGATAGGCGACGCAGCCCAGATGTTCCCGTCGATCAACGGTGCTACAAGGGCATACTCAGAGGAGAGATGATCGTGGGTGAGGGTGCCACCAGGAGGGGCAAGTGTCGAGTATTGGTGCTGAAGGGCAGGTTGAATACTCTTGAGGCCGTCGCGGAGAGACGGGTCAATGGGGGGGTTCTTTAGGAAGGAGGGGCTTGTCAAAGAGAAGGCGTTGGTGTCTAACAGGGCAGAAGGGAGCTTGCTGGTGGCAGTGTAGAGGTCCAGGTCTTCAGTGCACCGAGAGCAGGTACAGGTGAAGTGGTATTGACGAAGGTCCTCATGGCGACGGATGCGTACATTGGTGGGATCTGTCATCGGTCAGTAGGGATTCTACACAGAGTAGGAGTAGGGTGGGTGGCTTACCAATGTAGGAGATCAAAATCTCTTCATCGGCGGCAATATCTCTCTCGGCGATGAGAACGGCCTGACGGCCGTGGATTTGTACAGTAGCATTGGGGTTGCAAGAGTGGTTGGCCATAGCAAGGGTAGTGTCCAAAAAGACGTTGGACTGGCCCAGATCAGGGTCGAATGCGTTGAAGGAGTTGGTGATGACCTATCTCTACGTTAGTTTTCCATATACCTCCCAGTAGCCTACGTTTTCTACACACCTTACACATAATCTCAGCATAGTGCTCCGTCTTATCCGGCCCCGCAATCTTACTATACGCCAATGCCGCATACGCCTGCAACCTAATATCCTCCCACGCCTTTGCCTCCTTCTTAAACTCCTCTAAATTACCCTCCAACTTCATAACCGCCTCCTCGGTCTTCTTTCCACCAAGCATGACCCCCAACAAAACCCTAGTAGGCGTCGGCAACCCCTCCCCTTCACTCCGGGCCAAAGCAACCTTCAAAACCGGGCACTCCTTCTTATGCCCCGAGCCAACTCCCGACTCAGGAGCCTTCCATGACGCCCTTTGGCACTCGGTACTGCAGTAACCTAGCGCACGACATCCGGTACATAGTCGGATGGGCCGGTCGGTACGGAGACAGCCGGAACATGTGCTTCGGAGGTGCGGGGTGGCAGGGACGGCAATAATGGGAGATGTGAAGGTGGCGATGATTTCGCCAGGCTGGAAAGGGCTGGTCGCTTTCAGGCAGCGGCCGCGGCCGGGACTGGTGGCGGTTTTAATGGACATTTTTGGTGGTATTGTACGAGCGATATGTTGGAGATGGTACATGCGTATCCGTCGGCTTCATGAGGCTTTGAAGATTTGAGGTTCTAAGTGGAGCAGGGTTAATGATATTAAGGTAGGGTTTGTGATATTAAGGTTATATCAAACAGGCACGGATTTCACGTGCCGCAAGGACCTGGAGATCGTCACCTGGATTATTATTAGAGTCACACGGTTTAAAACAAGACAAGGGCTAATCTGAAACTTGGCAATGCTAATTAAAAGATTTCCAAAATCATCACATGATAGGTCGGAGACATAGTACGAAGCAAAGATTGAACAATGTATTGAACAAGGACTCAATAGAGTCATTATCACCGAGAAATAAAACTAGAAAAATTAACCAAAATATCCGTCCACCCATAAGAATAAGCCGATACCAGCAGCGCAAAATACTCATAACACAATAAACCGTCTAGTCTCACAAGACTACAAAAGACTCCAGGAACCTAGAAACTCCTTAAAAAAGCGCCACAATACCAACCAAGCCAACCAATGAACCGGCAGCCATAACTCTGTTAGCCCCCGAAGTAGAGGTTCCATTAGAAGAGCCAGTCGCCGCCGCAACACCAGTGCCGGTAACGGTGCTAACGCCCGCAGCACTCAGAGCCGTTGAGCAGGGCGCCAAAGCAGCGATGGTGAAGCCATCAACGGTAGGGCACGAAACGGCGTAAGACGAAAGAAGAGGAGAAATAGAGGCGTACCAGGAAACCTCGGCACTCTCGTAGGACGCATAGCTGCTGCTAAGAGAGCTAGCAATAGCGGTGCCGTAGCAGCGGTCAGTCACAGTGGCAGAGACCGACTCAAGAGCATCCTCAAGGTCGCCAGTAGCTTCAGGCTCATCAACGTCCAAGATAGCCGAGGCCAAAGAAATGCAAGTAGCACTCTGCTTAGCATCGGAGAAAAGCGAAGTAGCAGCGGCGCCACCAGCCGAAGCAAGCGAGGAAGCGGCGGATTCTCCAGCGGATAAAAGGGAGGAGGCGGCCGAACCACCGGCGCTCAAGGCAGAGGAGATGATGGAACCGCCGTTGGCAATTTCTGAGGAGGCGGCACTGTGGAAGGAGGATACGGCGCTGTTGAATGAGGAGGCGTCACTTTGTACGTCGGAGACGGCGGATCCGGCGTCGGAAATCAGTGATTGGAGACCGTCGAGGATGTCGCGGCGCATCACGGGGGCAGGCGTGATCATGGGGTGACGGGGAGCGACGGCCATGACGGCAGTGGCCGTGAGGAGGATAGAAGTAGAGAACTGCATTTTGATGATGTTGATGTGATAGAATATGGTGATTGCTGTAAGATAAAGACTGTTGCAAGACTAGCTTTGAAAGAACGATGAATGATGAATGGATAGATATAGAAAACAACTTTAAATTCACCAAACCTCCCGGGTCTCCTCCGGTTCTTATACACATAGAATCCGTATACACCAAAATCCCGTCCGTGCCCAGTCTGAAACCATGCTTCTCGACGCCCACCCTCACATCATAATTCCATGAGACGATGCACAGACACCCACCAAAGCCAAGCTTATTGTTCCCGGCCCAACCACATCCCGAGGTAGTCTTCCAAACAGTCAAGTTCGCCACTTTCCGTAGCACATCCTTATGCCAAGAATCCTTTCCCATTGGAACCTAAGCCCCCGGATTATTATGACGCTGTCTTGTATCCTCCTCCCAATTTCCTAAGCTTTGTGTTCTTCATTCAAGAGGAATGTGCCTAGCTACCAAACTTCCTTGATCCTTTACTCTAGGTTGCCATCAAAGTACGCATATAAGTCCGTATAACTCGTTTATATCCCGAAGATTCGCCCATACCGCGCCTCATCCGGGAGTCCTCCTTCTAAGGAATCTCCAATACCCCTTTCAAGCTACATTCTGTGTCACGTCACAGCCCCGTAACTCGCATCTGTTCCGTCCTACCTAATCCGTCCCGAGCAACACCCTAGAATAGAAATACTTCATCATACCAAAAAACGGATGCCTAAATTCACCTTGCCGAAAAGGAATAATTCCCGGTCAATACTACCGGATAATATCTTACTTTCTGTACTCCACATGCCGTCCAATGTATCCAGTCTTTTGTCTACCATTATGCCTCATGCTGACTCGGGTAACTGCAACCGTTCCACTCAAACAGGTGGCATTGGGACATCCTTTCGATCTAACACAGGGCAATCACTCATTCCCTCAAAACATTTCTAAGGGTTCAAGGGTAAATATTACGCAGGACTCGGGTTTGTGCACCAACCTTCTTCCTTACAACCCTCGGGATGGCACCTTTGAGGCTACTCGGTGTCATTTCTATCAGACTTTGGGCGGAGAG
>JSUI01006541.1:122703-201391 GCA_000833645.1 Huntiella omanensis | reverse complement strand
GCCGTGATCTACCTTTGCCACGGCCAACAACCAACAGCAAACAATCATATTTTATGACGTAGTGGAGATATGATAACTCTAGGCCCACGATGCATGTTGCCGTGTCCTAGTGATACAGGCGGCAACAATGAACTGGAGAAAGGCAGACAATATGCGGCAATGATACACAGTGGCTTGCTGACTACATTGGCAACAGACTAGCATCTACACATACATGTCCAGTTACTAACAAGTGTAGATACAAGCTAGCTGCTGCAAGTCCATACACACTACTGCAACTCCCGCTTTATACAGCCCAGACATGTGTTTATACATGGCTATTCATTGTCGATAGATTAGAGACCAACAGTACTTTGTCCCGCAGAGGCCTCAGATCTAGAACCCATATATGTACATAATACACCCCCCTCACCCTCCCCGCCTCCGCCAATCCAGACTGTTTGATGATCGAGAAGGGCGTGTATGCATATCGTCTTTGCCGTAACCGCACCTCAAGTCAGTCTCCATTCTGCTAGTCCAAGCGAGAATGAGCATGTGCGATCTTGATCATGTTGCCCGTCGATAATACCAGCCAACAGCGGGTCTCTTTGGTCTTCCTATAACCCAGTCTAGACCATTGTTGGTGGGACAGCGTGGCCTTGCTGCACCCATATCGTCACCATCACCAGGCCGGGCCGGGTTTCTGTCGTTGGTTGCTCGCTTCGCTGATGGTTGCCGTATTTGCTGGATATTGGGAGGGATGGATTAAAAGAATGGACTGCCAGCCCCGCGTAGGAGTTGTATATTTTCAGCAGCAAAGTCTTTGATTTGTTATTGGTCATGTAATCAGGTCTGACGGGCCTCTTCTGGATCTTCTTTGTGAATCTTCTCAAATCTCTACTGGTTGGTATATTGCTCGCTTGACACAGACACTACCGACCCATATAACATGTGCCTATGTGACTGTTCTTCTCGCTTGTTCCAAAATCTTGTCGCAGCGTTTGAACTTTCACTTCCTTTCTTCTTCAACAATAGAACATAGACCTCCTTTGTCATTAGATCTTGATCTCCTTCTCTTGTCTCTCTTCTGTATCTCTTGAACCTCCACCCTATCCCTTATCAACTGTCAATTATATCCCCTCCACGGGAACTACTGTAAGTCTGCCAACACTACATTCTCTCGTATCCGTCTTCTATGATCTTCCCACCCCCAATCCAGCCACACAAGCCTCTCGTCTCCTCCTTCAATAGCCAATTATCAAGGCTATTACACGTACACAGCTACCTCTATACTTGTCAGTCGTTCTCCTGCCCCTCCACCAGTTCTTGTGCGTCATCAGCAACGTTTCCAGCCCAGCCCTCTGGTCTCGTTGTTGACCCTGTTCTGCCCTATCCCGGGTTTCTTCGCTGCCATATCCCAGTCTAGACAATCGAGGAACCCCTCAATTGTGGGCTTTTTCTTGGTTCTGGCTTTTTGTTCTACCTTCTGCACGGCTCCAAAAACACAAAGAAGCAGGAAAAAAGAAGAAGAAAAAATCGTCAATTGTCACTAACAAACAAGCTTATTCCCTGTGCCCCAGACCATTATCTCTTCCTTTTTCTGCAACCTGCCAGAGCGCCATTCCCTTTGTTTCGCCCGTTTAGGCCACTGCAATTAGAACTACAGTTGAGATTCGGAACCTGGAAGAGAAGGACCACAGAAGAACAAGAGTACCGGCAGTTTCTTTTTCGGAATCGGCTTGCACATGCATCGCAGAATCCACTGTACTTTTAGATTTGAGGTGTCCGCGCTTATGATTTGGTCCGTTCAGATCTAGACAACATCGAATCAAGTAGTCTCTGCATAACCATCATCATCCCTTGAGAGTCTCTTGCAATATTTCATTGAGTATTGCATATTCGTCGCCTACTACACAGACCTGTCTGCCATCAATGTATGGTGGTTGATGTCACTGAACAGACAGTATTCCTACATACTATCGAAACGCCCCTCTCTGTTGCCAAAAATCCTGCATCACAAATTCTTTTACAGTCACACCCTGCCAATCTTGACTCCGCGGCGATACACACACCCCTGCGCCCTGTTCTCTAAACCAAACAGTTGAGTTCATACTCATCGTCATCTTCTGTTTTCTGGCGCCTTTTCTGGACTCCTCTTCTCTCCAATTATAAGACTGAACTGTGCTTATTGGATTTCACAGCGTGTTGTGGGAGCCTGACCACACTTGGTCATACCTTAGCCACGGCGTTTGGTTACTATCCAGCTACATAGTCTGGCCAGCCAATCCAGGAAGAGCACTTTCGTCTCTTGGGTGGGGCTTTGGAGATTCTCTAGAGTGACCAGAGAAGTCCCCATAGTGGGTTCTGCGTGTGCGTACATATGCACATAAAAGAGAGCACGCTGGTGAGATGAAAAATCGGGGTCTTGCTGGTTCAGATTAACCTCCTCAGGGTAGACCCTCTGAGCAACGTGCCCCCCTCCCCGTTGATCCTACGAACAGAGTTAGTTGCCTCTCTCTCTTGCTGCTGCTGCTACTGTCGTTATTCGCTGTGGACTACGACTTGTCGTATTTGATTTTCTCTTTTCTTACACCCCTCCCCCTAGCCTATTCCATCCTAGACTTTCTGGCGAACAGTTTGCAGAAAGCACTACAACCCCGGGTGGTCTACATCGTTGGTTGTGTTTTACTGTACTTACAGAACTTGTATTGTGGGGGAGAAGCAAAAGCCTCTTGAAGAATCCAGACTGGTTCCTTTTTGGATTCTTTTTTGGATCCTCAAAGGAGTTCTCGCATTCTCTTTCCTCCACTTGTCTGCTTGCTTCTTTCTCAAAACTAAGCCTGCCTTGAACCTTTTTCAGCACCGTCGTGGTTTCATTGCTCTGACTTATACCATTCCGCCCTCCACACAACTACTGTATTCTGCAATCTTGCACGGGAAGGGGGCCCACAACTGTGTACCGCCATCTCCACGGCATTTCTTCAACTGTCGTTTTCTGCGCCAATTCTTGCGATTATCCATTCCGTCTTTCCTTTTTCGATCTTATTCTTCATTTTCTCTTTCATTACGCCTGGCTCTTCAGCTCCGCTAACCGATATCCAGACTTCAGNCACTTGTCTGCTTGCTTCTTTCTCAAAACTAAGCCTGCCTTGAACCTTTTTCAGCACCGTCGTGGTTTCATTGCTCTGACTTATACCATTCCGCCCTCCACACAACTACTGTATTCTGCAATCTTGCGCGGGAAGGGGGCCCACAACTGTGTACCGCCATCTCCACGGCATTTCTTCAACTGTCGTTTTCTGCGCCCATTCTTGCCATTATCAATTCCGTCTTTCTTTTTTCGACCTTATTCTTTATTTTCTCTTTCATTGCGCCTCGCTCTTCAGCTCCGCTAACCGATATCCAGACTTCAGATCGAAGTAGAGATTCTCCACAGCTTCTTCCGGCGCAATCCACCAACACATCGGACGGTTGCACTTGGTTCATTGTCTGCAGTTACAGCTCCACAACATCAGATTGTCCTCCATTCCTCTGATGCCCCCACGTCTACCCCCACCAAAGACTTCATTCACTACGGTTTTACTACTCGCTCTCTCGGCACTCAGATAGTACTTGAGTTGTGTCATTACTTGTGCTTCAAACAAGGATATCTACCTTGTTGGTTGCCTTCAATCATCACCGATACCCGCCAAACTGACCTGGTTCCGCCTGAAGCCACCCTAACCTTGGCGTCACATTTTTGCCTTGCCTATCTTGAGATCAACACCGACCGGCCCAAGGGTTGAACCACGGGCCCTTGAAGAATAACGTCACTTTGTTGTTCCGTTGTTTGGAATATATTGCTTCGTGACATCTACCCGGCTTCTGTCGTCGAGTATCTTTACACCCTCCGCCATCCGAGCCGCTTTATAGTTTAGCGAGACCAGCTGCTTGTTTAACGAACCATTCATAGTGTGCGCAGCTTCTCCAGTCCACCTGCTCTCGTGTCTATCAACCACGCCCTTTGGGTCGCTACTCTCTCTGCCGAGTCGCCGCCCTCTTTGACACAGCGAGTAACCTACAACAACCTAAACGGCTTGTGTCTACCACCACAGCTGGACCCTCCATCCTTATTGCCCCGTATTTGATTTGATTGTTGGCTACACCATTGGAGAGTGTTTTAGAGACCCCTGGCCGAGTTTGTATTGTTGGTGAAAGACAAAAACTGACAGGGTTGCAAACTACGATTGCAAGGCAAAGTTAAACATACACCCTATTGAACATCCGGCTTTGCAGAGACACGCCCCTTTCGAACGGGTCCCTGGTTCCCTTGGCGTTGGTCAGAAGGCCATCAGACGGTGGACTGTGATCTGTCATTGGACAGACTTTGATAGCGTTGCACCTCTGAGCACTTGCGAGCCAAAGGGCAGACGAATCGGAGCACGACTGTGAGCTTTTAAGAGCTTTACATACCATTTGTACTTATTTCGTACCTTTTGTGCGCTTTTTGTGTGGAGGTGCGGCCTCTTACTTTGTGTTTTACTTTGATCAAGTTTGTCCCTGTTTACTTTGTTTATTTCCTGGACTTTAGAGGTTTGCCTTTTTTATTCGCCCATCTGGTCTATTAGAGTCTATCTTGAGATTCTTGCTTTCAACATTGTCACTTGCGTCAACCAAACAATCGTTTATATTGGTTAGATTGGAAGTGCATGTAGGACAAGACTGTTGTGTACATCCCTTGTCGCTAGCCCTTGACCTTGTGTACTTTTCTCTCTTTCTTTGAATTCGGGGATATATATATATATCTCCTTATATACCTATCTCTTTATCTGTGACAGACGGGTTGTACCCTGTGTCGTCTGAACTTAACTAGACACTACGAAAGGAGGACTACTTTACTACCAGACACATCATACACAAGACCAAATTCTGAGGTCGATGAACTCGTATCGTTTACCCCTCCGATCCCAACCGAACGCATACTCGGAAGTGGCAACATCAGAACCTCGAGTTTCAGAACCTTCGGAATTCGACACCATGCCTGCTCGACATCATTATCACCAAGAAGGACCGGAAGGTGGAGTAGTGCCGGTTTATCAAGGCCGGCTCGATCACCATGATGAAGAGGTTCGTTTTTTTGGAATGACGGGAACAATAATACAAGTGGCACACTAACATTCAATAGGTTCTCCAGAGGCGACTTTGCTGCGAAGTGATTCGCATTTCTAGCATTGACACTAGGACACTGTTCAGATTAATACAGGATAGCCAGGTCGACGTGGTTTCTATACTCAGATTGTTGGAGCGGCCATCGGGTGAGTATCTTTTGGACTCCCGGAATTCAGCCAAAGCTGACATGATGGGCCTAGGTTGTGACCAGGAGACGGCAGAATACCTTCTTGGACCAATCCTTCCAGAACCATACAGGACGGAGAAATCTCGATGTCACATGGACGCTTCAAGACTACATGCACAAAACAAGCCTCAGACCATGGAGCCACAAGCACACTCAACGCTTGATTCGGGTTGTCTTAAGAGGCCAAACGTCGATAACCCGGAAAGTCCCTCGAGTAAAAGACACGCCACTTCGCCATTTATAAAGGAGATGCCTGTGTTGCCACCGATTTCACAGTTTATGCGGCCAGTACTTTCTGTCAGACAACCCGGTGAACCACCATTGCCAACACCACAACCGTCTACTTTCGGGGCGTCTAACGGATATCCAAGGCATGAAGGTGGATATGCTCAACCACAACGAACTCCCTCTAGTCCCCGGGCACACCATCTTCCACCCCCGAGACCAAGACCACATGGTGCGCCAATCTTTAGTCAGATGCCAGGTGACCCTTCAAATATCATGCTTGCCAATGCCAATGTGCCACGCAGCGGGTTACCACCTCCATCTTCAACGCGCAGTCCAACGCCAAATTACCCTAATCCTCAAGATACGCAGACGCCAACACCAGCACTTTCGCCGAGAAATTACACGTCAAATTGGCCTAGAGGTCATGGTTCCGAGTGGATGAATGTCGGCCACAATAGTTCGTGTGAATCACCATCGACTCCTGACGAACATATTACCATGAAGTCCACTTTCTTATCAAAAAGTGGCATCAAGCTACACCGCGAACCCCCAATATCTCCCACGGGAAGTCTTGTCGGTCCATCTCCCGGAACTTCACAAACCTCCCTCGTCATTCAACAGCCCCTTCCACCCGCCGATAGTCCCCTCGTATCTGCCGGTAGCCAAGTATCGCCTAGTGTCAGTGCCCAATCCGATCAAGATCTATCACGAGTCAGCCCACTCCGAGAAACCCCGGCTCCAGTCAAAAGACCTCGTGGTCGGCCACGGAAAAATCAAACAGCTACTGTACCTCCGGTTCCCAGACCCCCGAGGAATTTACAGCCGAGACCACCAGCGCCACAGCCGAATGTCATGCCGGTGGGCCTCCAGATTGGGCCGAGGAGGGCGAATAGTACGGTTGTAGTGCCTAGAGGGAAAAGAAGAGGTGGGAGACATTCGACTACAGATTCAAGATGATATGATTACGGATTTTGGTTTCATATAAAAAGGCGTTTAATCTTTATTGTTTACTAGTTTTGATAGACAATTTATTATTCAGAAATTCTTGGTTGATCGATTTCGATCTACACTCAGTTATGGAGGTACTCTAGAGTCTTGTCAAACGCGCTGACTAAAATATCGGCGTGATGTTCCTGGAAAATCAACATAGGTCTTAACCTGACAGCGCCTGCGCCACAGCCCCCAACATTGACTCCAAACTTCTTAGCCGCACGCAAAAATTCATCCCGTCTCGGTGTGTCAAATGCAATGTAAGTGCCCTGTCCCTTCCCTCTGAGATTTTCAATCTTACCCGGCCATTTGCCCGATAACTCCTCCAACTTCCCATAAAGGTACGCTCCAGTCTTTGCCGTCTTCTCAACGAGTCCTTCCTTCTCAATGACGTTGTAAATCTCCCCGAATAGTGCTGCACGGATAGGATCGCCCATCCAAGTACTAAACTGGCGATACGGCTGATTCGGTCTAAGAGCCGCATCATGATAAAAGAACCCCGCAGCCTGCGCCTTCTTGGAAAACGTAACCATATCAGGCGGTGAATCAGCAGGGAGTTCCCAATGCTCGTGTGCCCAAAGTCGACCTGTAGCGCCAAGACCAGTCTGGACTTCATCGACGATAAGAAGGACATTGTGCTTTGCAAGGAGGGCGCGGAGACCACGGAAGAAGGCGGGCGGGGCGTGGTTATCGCCGCCTTCGGATTGGATGGGTTCGATGATTGCGGCGGCGATTTTGGTGCGCGATGAGGTGAGGATGTTGGAGATTTGAGTTAGGGCGTCGTTTACGGAGGCTTCGTTTACGCTTGTGTTTGAGGAGAGAGGGTATTGTAGTTCAGGGAAGGGGGCGACGGGCCAGTTGAAGGCGGGGATGTCGAGTTTATGAAGGGGTTTACTCCGCGTGGTAGATAACGAGCCAAACAAGCGCCCGTGAAAACCCCTCTTAAACGACAAAATTCCCATCTCCGACGCTCCCGGCGCAAGATTCCCCATCACAGAGTCCTCCTCCGCCTTCGTAAAAGGCACCTCCGGGCCACCACGCGCCTGCTGCGCAGCATACATAAAGGCGGCTTTATACGCCGTTTCATTGGCATCAGACCCGGTAGTTGCCGTGAAAACCTGGGTCTGACCGGGCGGTGCAGCGCGGAGAAGGGTGTTTTTGAGGGTCGAGGACCAGGTTGTTGGGGGGAAGTTTCCGAGGGCGGGCCGGTTGATTAGCGGGGTTGTGAAGGCGGGGGACTTTGCGGCGGCGAGGAGCGTGGGGTTGTTGTAGCCGAGGGCGATGGAGGAGATTTGTGAGTAGCTGAGGAGATTAACTTGGTTAGATGAGTCTGGTTGAGAGAGGGGGGGCGAGGGTGACTTACACATCGAGATAGGTGTTACCGTCGGCGTCGACGAGGTAGTTTCCTAAGCTCTTCTCGTAATCCACGACGGTATTCACGGCACGTGTATCGAATACCTGGCTAAGCTCTTCTAGAGCCTTAACAGCCTTTGGGCCGGGAAATTCACTTGTGATAACGTTAGGTCCCGTTGGCTCACCAGGGAACAACGGTTTGGCAGCCGAACCATGTAACCCCCTTCTCCCGAGCACCCCTCTCGACATCCGGTTCGCAACACGCAGCATTTTGCAAAATCACAAGAATAGATTAAATGATGGGACAGAAATATACTCACGATGGTCTAGAGAATCATCCCATCGTTCTTTCCTTATATACCCAACTCCCGAATCCTCCCACTTCCCAATCAGGAAATTCCCCAATATCGACGCCCCTGGCCAAGCAATATCCGCCATCGGGAAGTCTAAAATGCACCATCATCGCCATGGCCCTTTCAAAGTGGCCCATCACATCCAACAAGTACTCCAATCACTGCAACATAACCGGCAACGACCCGGCCCGCCCCGCGCATACGAGGTGGTACTGAAGGGATGGTGTGACGTCATGCAGATAAGCGGATAAGATAGCTGAGATAAGAGAGCAGATGAGAGATAACCATAAGAAATCAATAGATACAGAGAAGCGATACATATGCAAACAAAATAGCCATCCTAACAAGACAAAAACAAAACAGTAAAACAAATATGTACAAAAGAAATACACAAAAATTCCTACCCAGTTACAACCCCCCTTATGTAACCCTCAAGGTTTCGTCCACCCTTAATGGCCCTGCTCCGTCAGCAGTTCCCGCATATACTTCGCAAAGCTCTTTTTGTGCAACTACATATCATCAATCGTTAGCAACACCGCACATCACTCCTTTTTCTCCCGGAGGCGCCTGCGCCCCCGTTCCTTGCCATCTGTATAAACCAGCTCCTCGACACTCTCCAAACTCACCATTCCAGCGTATTTGCCATCACGAACCACGCAAACATAGCGTAATCCCAGCTTAACAAAACATTCATAGACCAAGTCCAATGGACTTTGCACGTCCAGCGCCACTGGCGCGGGGTCAATATATTGTGTGAAATCCGTTGGGTCGGAGATTTCATCTTCGTCATCTTCGGCGTCCGAATCTTCGATTGTCGCAACCTTGGTCATAAGGCACATCGAGGTCGCTTCGTCGTCGAGATTGTCGAGGGCGTATTCCAGGTCGGGGGCGGGGATTAATCCGACGAGGACGTCATCGCGGATAATGGGGAGACCACCATCGAGTTCGCCGGCGCGGTGGAGAAGTTCGAGTTTGCGACGAAGAACTGTCGCTGAGATAACAGGGGAGTCGCTAATGTCGATTATGCGCCATTGGCGGATAGGCGGGATGATTTGGTCGAGTTCACCGGTGAACACGGGCTTGTGCTTGTTGTCCAGGAAGGGGTACGAGTTCATGGCCGTGAGTAAATCGTAGATGCTGTTGGGCTCAATGGCGTCCGCAGTCCATTTGGCTACCATAATAGCCAAGGAGAAGGGAAGTACGTAGTCAAGACTACCAGTCAGTTCAAAGAGGATGACAGCCAGGGTAACGGAGAGACGAGTCACACCGCACATCATAGAACCAGCACCAATGAGACCATACACACCAGGCTCAATGCAGCCCATGGGAGTCCGGCCAGCACACTGCGACCACATACCGAACTCAGGCCATGAAAGGACAACCCACTGGACAATGTGTCCAACGATACGACCAAACAGAGCACCAACAACCATAGAAGGAACGTAGATACCAGCGGGAATCTTGATACCAAAAGTGATGACAGTGAGGAAACCCTTGATCAAAAACGCAGTGAACAAGCTAGCCATGACAGGACCAACCTCGGCCATAACCTTGGGGCAAAGGCCAGCGTCGTCATCGTTGTCAACGCAAGGCGATGCCAACTGGTAGACGAGCTCAGAAACGGGAAGACGTGTGTAAATGTTCCAGTAGTTCATAACACCCGTGATTAGGGCTACTAAAATGACCTCAACCAGAGGAAAGGTCTTGACAATCTCAATCTTGCGGAACGACTTGGCCCAATGCTTAGAAGCCTTGATAAACAAGGCACCAAGAGCACCACCAAGGAAACCCACAAAGATGAAGCTGCCGATCTCAAAGTACTGCCAGTCAAAAGCATACCTAACTTGGAAAATGACAATCTTGGATGTACCGTAGGGGTTCAAAAACTTAAGACTCAACGCCGCAACAATACAGCAGAAGAAGGTGCGGAATAGAGTCTTTGCAGGGAAAAAGTAAGAAACCTCTTCAAGACCGAACAAAACGCCGCCGAGGGGTGCGCCAAAAGCGACAACGACACCGGCAGCAGCGGCAGCCGAAAGAACCTCACGACGCTTAGCGTCATTCTTGTCATACTTTGGGAACAGGCGGCAGGCAATGTTACCAATGCAGGTAGCAATGTGTACATATGGACCCTCCTTACCAACACTCAATCCCGAAGCCACGCTAGGAATCAGTGCCACTGTCTTTATAAGGAGAGTGCGCAACCCGAGGAAACCGTGGAGAACGAATCCACTGATAATAACACGGACCTCGGCGACACCACTGCCGGCCGCGGAGTAGTATACCATAGGTGGAAGAGTTGGCTGTGTCTCGGGCTTGGTGGTACCGGCGGATGCTGAGCTCTCGCCGTTGTGGTTCTCGGATTGGCTGGGTGAGGGAGCCTGTTCGGCTGCGAGGTTCTCGTCGAGGGTTGCGATGCGGTAGGCTGATGGGATGACAGTCTTAGTGGTCAAGGTGATCAGACAGGCAACGGCAGCCAAGACGACAACGAGGGTGATGTAGACAATGTACTCGATCCAATCGGTACCAATGGCGTGGTGATAGAGTACCTCACTCCAGGGTCTCCAGGCCTCGCAAGTTCCGGTTACATGGTGACAGCACTTGGGCATACTGTAAAGCCAGTTCGTATCACAATATCCAGTCTTCCAGTCGAAGACTACGGCTTCACTAACGTCAATTACATAGGCGAAAAGCGCAACCATCATACCGCAAAGGGCCGACAAAATCCATCCCTGAGAGGCATCATAAACTCGGTACAAGCGACCACCCAAACCACGGCGCTCATGGACAGCCTTTGCGCGGTGAGCATCATTAATATTGTCGCGGACCCAGTCAGTCGAGGTAAACTGATCGTACCACACGCGCTCGTCCGTCTGGCTAGCTCTTTTAAAGTCGTCGCGCTGACGGTCGGTAAGGGCCTTGGTCAAACGCTGACCCCAGGAAAGATGGCGGTCATGGTTCCGATCGTTGTTGCCCTCGTGAGTTCTATCAATCATACGTTCATGATGACGGCGAACGGGGACTCGAAGGGTGCCTGTGTGCGACAAAAGGGTAATTGTTAATCTACATTGTTCTTTTATTACTGTGCGACACGGATTCATGAAACTAACCATTTGGAGTGCTTTCCCAATTTTGTTGACTTTGGACACCAGGATAGGGAGTCGCATTTCCATGTGGAAGGCGAATACGTCCACGGGGGGCCAGAAGAGGCGTATTCTCCGAGGGACCGTTCTCGCTAACGTTTGTATTCAAGGTAGAGAGACTTGGTCTTGTGGTTCCCGCGGTCGGGTAGGGGCGGGGTTGCAGACGAGCCGAAGCCGGATTGAGATTTTGAGGGCCTTTAGAGTTTGGAATTTGAAAGGATATACGCGGAGGCGAGTGTGCAGGTGCAGCTTTAGGGACGTCTTTTGACGAAGAGTCGGACATTCTGGCGACTGACGATGTACGTGGATGACGTTATCTGTAGTGATTTTCAGGCGATTGGCGCTGATTGGTCGGAGTTTTTCAAAAAAGCTGTCAGATTGAGTAGATTGGTGGGATCTAAGACAGGAACAGAGTTTTGGGTTTGACGACGGACGACTAGTGTCGTCGACGGGTCTTCAGGGCCAGCTGAGGGAGGTTTGTTGATTTGTTTTGAGGATTCTGGGATAAGGAGGACGGCGCGTTATTGAGTTGCTTAGGATCAGAAACAAAGTGAATGGAAATTAGCGATCGGATCCTGGAAAAGATACAGAGTACAAAATGCAGAAGAAAAATGATTGAAAAGAAATAAGTAAAAAGAATAACAAAAACAATGACAACTATGACGCAAAATAAACTAGGAGAAGAAGAAGATGAATTGGAAACAAAATTCCGGAATCTCTGAGGATAATAACAGTTCGTAAAGTCGCAATGTATACGCCCAATAACATGAACATTCCGAGACACTTCCTTTATACTCGACTAGCTTACAGATAAACTCCGGCAAGGAACAAGGAAAGCACCGACCCTGTTTTCCCTCTCTCCTCTTTTTTTTTTATGTGTGGACATACGCCGCTGTTCTACGCAGATACCTTTTGACCCATCTTTGCGGCCCGCAAAACGAAACAGACGAGGTATGCGCCGAGACTGTGGATCTGCCTTTGGGTTGACTTTGCCTTCTCCTAGTGGACGGGGGCAGAAGATATAATTGTATAGGCAGGTAGAAAAGTTTGTCAGGCGAGCAGAAATGCATATGTAGGTATCCAGCGAACAATTATCTGTCTAGAGGTCGCACATACACATGTTCTTTGGCATTTTCACCTACGCCGTCAAACGTCACTCACGCTAAAGACGCCCTGATTAGAAATGGTTGACAGGTTCTAGTTGCTAGACCTAGACATAGCTAAAATTCACCTCCCTGGCTTCTCTGAGTGTAGCGGCTCAGTTGACGGTTCAGGGCGGTCATGGGAATCGATTAACGATTAGATACGAATACTACCCGTCTGAATCGCATTCCTAGGCTTGTCGACCTCCACAATCTGACCAACGTTCAAAAACGATATAACCGTTCCTCGTCTTCTAGTAAATCATTCCCGTATACCTCAACTTGTGACACATCTAAATGGACTCTCTTTTTATAAAGTATTCTCCTCCACACATCATCAAGCGGAAGAGCCCACTTTCGAAACCGTAACACACGGTTGTCAATCACTGAGACCTAGGGGTTGCGGCGCAGACAAAAAAGGCCCAGACCTTGAATACACGAACTAGGGCCAGACCAAGGTCAGTCAGCGTCAGTGGTTTTTTTTCTACTTTGAAAGGGAAATAATAGAAAGAGAGGAGCCGCTCTTCGTCCGTTTTTTTTTTCAGGTCATGGGTTAGTTTCGGCGGGGACTGGAAACTGGTCGGTTGAAGGAGTGTTCAGGATGGCGTGGTTTTGAGAAGTTTGAGGAGTAATCTTGGCGAGAATGGAAAGACTGCTGAAGCTGAGAAATCCAGCATATTCTATCGTAGGATCATGAATAATGTATGCCCGGTGATTAAGGATTTGACAGGAATGTGTTTGGAGAGGGAGGATTTCTAATTATTGCCATTGACGTCATGAATACATGTGATCAAAGTCACATTCAAAGCGGATATCGTAGATGGTCATTATTAGGGTTAATACACAAATGTGAGAGTTGAATATATGCACAGTGTACACAGTGTGCGGATCCGACCACACGTCAGCATATGCACAGTCCCAAACACTGTACGTGTTGTGATCTCAACTTCATCTCAAACCCGAACCCCAGATAAACCTCGATTCCACGCAAATCATCCAAACTTTTTTTTCGCTTCAAGTTCCCATCTTTCCATTGTTTCAGCCTTGTAATGTAGTTTCTATTTTGCTACTTGTTTATTCACGTTTCTCGTCATATGACCAATATTGAACAATCAGGAAACAAGGCTATAGTCCTTTCGTACCCGCCTTGACGAGGGTCCTTCCCACCGGAGGTGTTTCAAGAGTCCGACGGAGCGGCACGGATAAGGATCTACCTTGGGATTTTTTGTGCTTGGTATTCTAATTGGAATTAGAGCTTGTGTTCATCATGACAGATGAAAAGAAAACGGAGGGGGCGATGGAGGTGCCTAAGTTTGCTTCGTTCAAGGGATCTAAAGAAAAATCCGAGCCCGTTATGGAGGTGCCAAAGTTTGCATCGTTTAAAAGTAGTAAGGGGAGTAAGGATAAAGATCGGAGAGATGAAAGGCATAAAGATCGAGATCGGGATCGCGATAGAGATAGAGACCGAACTCGGGACAAAGACCGGCATAGAAGCAGAGACAAAGATCGACATAGGGAGTCAGATAGATCCCATCGGAGCAAAAATGATGACCATAGAAGGAGGTCTCGTAGTCGGGAACGAGAGATTAGACAGGATAAAAGGCCTGATCAGGAACGAGAACGCAGGTCTGAGAGAAGAGACGAACGATCTAGTAATGGCAGGGCCCGAGATAAAAGTCAAGAGCATGAAAAAAGTCGAGATCCGCCTACACTATCTGCGTTTAGTCATGTACGCACCCCCAGATATGATCCCCTCTCTAGCCGCAGAAATCCTGACCAAAAGCCAACGTCAAATAATAAGCCTCATGTACCCAAGAACAAACCCTCGGATCGCCCCTCCATAAAAGACGACGATATTTTCACTTACGATACAAAAGGTGACCAGTTAGTCTATACACTAGGACTAGACCGGAGTCAAATTCCCAACTATCAGCGGAGACCTCGTCGTCTCCTCCTCGGAGCCCGTGGCCGTATTATCACGCACTACGATGGACCTCATGAACAATTCACTCTTCTCCGACCCGGCGAGGTATATGGAGACGTGGCTTTACGGGATCACAAGTTTACTTATTCGATGGTACGGGAGGTACGGAGTACTGTTGGGGACCAGGAAGAGGTTTTGGGAGATATCATCTTTTTGGTGGGCGAGAATAAGAAGAGCGATGACGAGGGTGAAGAGGGACCTAACTTCCGGTCGATCGAGGGCAAGGCTAAAGCGAAATATTATTCTTCGAGCGAAGATGAGGATGTGGAGATGGTTGATCGACCGGTTATTATGGATACGCTGAAGACAAGATCCATCGAACTGAACCGGCTTATCAAGGAAAACCCCGGAGACACATCCTCATGGCTTTCTCTTATTGACCTCCAAGACGAGTTTCTGCCAATAGAGGCTACACCTAACGAACAGAAAGGAACGGCCGATATCAAGTTATCTATGATCCACAAGGCACTTAAAGTTGCTACAGATAAGTCTCTTATCCCGGAGCTCATCGTTCGAAAGATGGCTGCTATCCGCATAACAGAGACCCCCGATGTTGTCCGTAAACGTTGGAAGGAGGTACTGAAAGGGGAGTACGGTCTTCAATTCAGGTTATGGCTTGCATATGTGGAGTATGAAATGAGTGAGAGTAAGGGGTTTGACCTTGATAAGATCAAAGGTCTCTTTGGCGAACGGATCTTACTGTTGATTGAGAAGGCTCGACAGCATCCGAGGTTTCTCGGCGAAGAGTTATGGAGGGAGGCTGTCTATGTGTGGACTCGAGAGATGAGGTTGATTGCAGAAGCGGGGTATCGTGAGTTGGCGGTGGCTTGTTGGCAGGCGTTTCTCGAGGTGAATTATTTCTGTCCTGGGAATTTCCCTGACGAGGATAGTCTATGGGAAGGCTTTGGTGAGTTTTGGGATGGCGAGAAATTACGGATTGGTGAGGAGGGTGCTATCGGGTGGAGGAACTCTGTTGGGGAAGGAAGAGGCATTGTCCCCGAGGCTAAGGAAGATGAGCTTGGATCTGTTTCTGTTGAAGAATCCCCGGATATTTACCATGCTTGGGCTCTGACAGAGCTACACCATTACTCAAAGACCAAGATGCCTGCACGCATGATGGACGACGGCCCAGAAATCGACCCTTTTCGTCTCGTCATGGCCGCTGATATCCAACCATACGTCTTCTCTATCGCTAGTGACAGAGAAGTAACCGCAGGTATGGCCCGTCAGGTGATCGATTCTATCCTGTTGTTTGCCGGACTTCCTGTATGTTTTGGCGCTGACGAGTGGACGACCAAGGCCACAGACGATGTCTTTTTGGCTTCGGACATGGCGTTGGGCGGAGCTGATTGGTTTTTGAGGTTCGAGGTTGCTCCGGGAGTTGTGCCTGAAAGTGTCTGGCTAGTACTACGCCCTTTATTCGATGTGGAAACAGCGAGACGGGAGTCTTTAGTTTCTTTGGATTGGGTCCTTCACACTTTACGACTTTTATGGACGGTGTTACCTGACCCGGCATTTTCGGCATATATCATGGTCTTAACGGCCATGTTACAACCCGATAGTTTGGTAACTACAGCTAAAAAGACTCTTCGTCAGGCTAATGAAGACATTGACCTTTACGCTCTGTTCGGACTACTACAAGCACGCAACGGTGCCATGGAGATGAGCGAGAAAATCCTTACTTCGGCGTTAGGAATTCCAACCACAGCTCCTGCTCGGCCCCCAGTCACAAGTGCAGGACTCGCTGCGGTGTGGTTAGCTATGGTTATGGGTAATAACTCTGTGGCCGTAGACAAGTTATTGGCGATTCTTGATTCCGATTATCAGATGGGACAAGGGGAGCCAGGTGCTACGAGATTACTCAATGCTAAGGAGAGACTCTGCAAGGCACTTGATCTGGGTATGGCGCTGGGAGATTGGAAGTCTGCCGTGTTGGTGGCTAAGGTGTTGGTAATTCTTAATTACTTGGTGGATGGAGGGTCAACGGAGCCGCAGGGTATCGACCAGGGAAATATTAGCAGCGCGATGACCATGTTATGGTCGATATCGGAACGTCTCAAGAAAGCTACTGAGAAGCAGTCTGAAGTTTTACGTCACCACCAAGATCTACTTCTCTTTGCTACTTCCCTTTTGTCTCTATATACTACCCGGGGTCCCTTCCACCGTGCTACCATACACGGCCACTTATGCCAAATCATCACCCTCAACCCAAAGAGTCTTTACCCAATCGACCTACTCTCTCATCTCCATTCAACCGCCCTTCTACGCCCCATCTTCCACACAACTATACTCACCAACCGTCCACAGTCCCTCGCAGCCCGTCTAGCAATCCTATCCCATGACCTGCGAACTAGCAGTTCACCTACCGCCCTAGCTACCATCAACCGACATCTGCAAGATTTCCCGCACTCTTTGCTTTTATGGCGTGCAATTTTCCGGTTACATCAGACACCATCTGGTTCTGCAAAGAGTCGTCGCGCGGCAACAGATCTCTATTGGCGTGCTATCGGCCGGTGTCCTTGGGCTCGTGATCTGGCTGTTGAAGGTGTTGCGATACTTCTTACCAATGCTACATCTAAGACGTCTGATGTTGAAAACGTCATGACGGCTGCTGACTCCATTTTTACTCGTGGTCTTCGTCTGCTCAAACCACTAGATAATACTGTTTCTTAGACCCCTATTTACATACATACATACATACATACATACATACACCCTCTTCCGGACCTGATACCAACTAAAAAGCGCCCAATAAGGAAATCGTACTACCTGATTTGTACTACCCACCATGACTCGTAGGGTCATGCAGCTTGTTTAACCCTGCCCCACATCGTGAATTAACCTGTCACAGACCCATGAACCCAATCCATGCAGAGAAGGGACATCCCATGGGATTTTACCTCGATGCTTCTGTATGTTCCTGAGAGGGGACTCCGTTGCGGGGTTTTGGCACGCTTCAGCTGGTCTTGTTCTTTTTCTACAGACTGGGTTACTTGTATCAGCCTTGGGTTGTTTGTTCAACAAGTCGTCATATAAAACCAACCCTCTTGCCACACCTTCACTTTTCTTTTTCCCCCTTGATTTCCCCCCGCGTAGCTACCCTCCTTTTTTGTCTCTTCCTACTTCCTCCTTGCATACCTTCTAGAATGAGCGGCCTCCACGACCCTACCCAGCAGGCTGGCGGCGGCCATAGTGAAAAGGCGCGGGCGCTGGCATATGTGAATGAGGCTAATATGGGCTATTTGAAGAATGTCTTTGCGCATTATGCCGGAGAGTCTGGAGTGATTGAGGGTTCGGGACTTCAGAAGTTATTTGGGGGGTCTGTTAATTCGGTGCCGGCGGGTCTGGCGGGGAAGACGGCGGTGACTTTTGCCCAGTTTTTGGAGCATTTTGCTTCTGCGGATGGATGTATTTTTGGAGAGGCTGAGCAGATGGATTATGGGTGGCCGTTGGCTAGCTACTTTATCAGCTCCAGTCATAATACCTACTTGACGGGAAACCAGCTGTCGAGTGATTCTAGCGCAGATGCGTACCGCAATGTCTTATTGCGCGGATGTCGTTGTGTGGAGATTGATGTGTGGGATGGTGAAGATACCGATGATTTGAGTTCTTTGAGTAGCAGTGATGATGATGATGAGAGAGCTCACAAGTTGAAGGTGGCAGAACATAAGAGGAAGACTGAGAAGACTGAGAAGAAGGGAGGGTTTATGGCTAAGCTTAAGAGGGTTACTACTTCTAGTAAGGAGAAGGAGAAGACGATTGATGCTGAAGATCTGGCTAACAAGGCGGCGAACTTGACACTTGGTGAGTTGGATTGTGAGCATGTCTTGTGCGATACCGACTAACACCCCTTTAGAAGCACAGCTCGCCACCCCTGCTACCGCTGACGTCCCTGAACCGCTTCCCGAACCCCGCGTTCTCCACGGATACACACTCACCAAGGAAATCTCTTTCCGCGATGTCTGCACCGCCATTGCCGAAACCGCTTTTGTAACGAGCACTCTCCCTGTCATCGTCTCTCTCGAGGTGCATTGCTCGGCTCTGCAGCAGCAGGCTATGGTCAACATCATGAAGGAGACTTGGGGTGAAATGTTACTCAACCCACCTACTGATGAACCTGACCGGCTGCCGGCCCCGGGTGACTTGCGGGGAAAGTTGATCGTTAAGGTTAAGTATGCCCCGCCGGTGGTGGAGGGTGTGGCGGAGATTGCAGAGGAGGTTACCGGGGAGCCCTTGGAGAAGACAGCTTCTGGAAAAGAGGTTAAACCTTCCAAGATCATCCAGGAACTGAGTGCACTGGGCTTCTACTGCCGAGGTGTATCCTTCAAGGGCTTGGAGCAGAAGGAGGCGGTAATGCCGACGCATATCTTTTCGTTGAGCGAGAAGGCTATTGCGGAACATCATGAGAAGAACGGGAGAGAGCTTTTGATGCATAATGCCAACTTCTTGATGCGCACTTATCCCCACGGCTTACGCATTCGTTCGGGGAACCTTGAGCCTGCGACTTGTTGGCGTAAGGGTGCACAGGTTGTTGCTTTGAATTGGCAGAATCTTGACGAGGGCATGATGCTCAACGAAGCTATGTTTGCTGGTACGGAGGGTTACGTTCTCAAGCCCCCAGGTATGTATTTACGCTCCCACCTCTATTCAATTCTTCATTAACTAACAATACTTCTCTCAACTAGGCTACCGTTCCCGCGGCCCCGGAACCGCTCTTGAGCCTCTCACTCGCTACACATACACCCTCACCATCCAAATCTTCTGCGCGCAAAACCTCCCGCTCCCCCCAGGTGACAAATCCGACAAATCGTTCAAGCCCTATCTCAAAGTCGAGCTCCACGCCGAAACACCCGAGGAACGCGCCAACATGGGACAGACCCTCCCCGTTGACACTGCCGACGCCGATTCCGATTCTACCCACGAAGCCTCCTACAAGGCGCGCAGTGCTACTAAGAAAGGGGCGGAGGCCGACTTTGCTGGCGAAGAGTTGGTTATTAGTAATGTGAGGGGTGTCGTTGAGGAGTTGACGTTTGTCCGGTTTACCGTTCGTGATAACGAGATTGGTACGGATGATTTGGCTGCTTGGGCGGCTGTTAGACTTGATAGACTTAAGGAGGGATATGGATTTGTTCGTTTTGTTGATGCCGAGGGCATGTTGACCAATGGTGCTCTGTTTGTTAGAGTGAAGAAGGAGCGGGTTAGAGAGGAACCAGTGTGCCTCTTTCCGTAAATGTGATGAGCACAGGATTAATTCACACGCAGTATGATTCCATGAATAGAAGTTTTCGAATGTTTGCTTGATTCCCGATTTCGTGTCACCATCCTTGTACTACTTGTCATTGCACAACAACGTGGGTAATTTCTGATTTATTTCATTTCGTTATATCATCACACAAGGTCATCTAGTATACTATTCTAGTGTATACTATTCTAGTAACCATCACGGCCACCGCGGCCACTGGATCCGCCAAATCCGTTGTCATTGTCATCACCGAAGCCACCACGGCCACCCGACGAGCCAAATGAGTTATCATCATCACGGCTAGAGCCAAATGAGTTATCATCATCACGGCTAGAGCCAAATGAGTTATCATCATCACGGCTAGAGCCAAAGCCCGATGACCCTCTGGACCCGTACGAGTCATTGTTTCGGCCAGATCCAAAGAAACCGTTGTCGGGGTCAGACCCAGAGTCCGACGACTGGTTGTTACCCCGTCCAGAGGAGCCATAACTGTCATTGTTACGCCCGGAGCCGAAGCTATCATTGTTGGATGAGGAGTTATCATCACGGTCTGAGAATCCGTAAGTAAAAGACGCGTTGTTTCCACAATCCGAGTTGTTGGAAGACCCATACGAATCGTTGCCGCGACCAGAGGAACCGAAGCCCGAAGACTCGTCGTCGCCTTGGCGGTTAGAAGTGCCAAAGAAGCCGTTGTCGCGGTCGGAGGAGTCGGATTGGTCGTTGCCGCCACGGTTGGAACCGAAGCTGGAGTTGCCAGAGGACTCGTAAGAGTCGTTACCGAGAATAGACCGGTCGTAGCTGTTGTTGTTGTTGTTGTTGTTGTTGTTGGACGACCCGAACGAATCGTTGTCGTCGTTGCGACGGTTCTTGTTGTCGTCGTCGTCGTTCTACGGGGAGGTGTTAGTGAGGTACCAAAGGATTGCCAAGCTAGTGAGACTTACATTTCCGAAGCCGAACATTGTAAATATGTCTTATGTTATGAGGAAAAGTTATGGATATAGAAGACATAACAACAACGTCCTACTTGACCACGGAATACCTGCCTTTTTATGTCTGTAGCCCTCCCACCAAACCTCGCCATCTCCCTCTTTATCCCATTAACCCCGCCTTTCGGGAACCAGCCTCGCCCAAGTGATTTGCTCACGAGAATCATCGGGAACAAAAAGCTCTCTATTTTCATGTAACCATACACAATGCCCCGCGCAAGCTAACCATCCCTGTCGAGCTGAAGCTCTCACTTAGACATACCAGGGGGCTATCAAGAGCTTAACTGATCGGGCAGTTGATCTCTCTATAGGCTAAGCCTACATGAGAGTAATGAGTAAAACATTTAACAAACAAATACAAAAATAAAACTGATTGGGTAAGTGAAGTGCATACCCATAGAGGCATGCGGGGTATACTTGAGTTTTGACTGGTCGGCTGTGTGATGTTCTTGGAGTCGGCTTGCCTAAGGATGGCGGCAAATGGTAGGTACATACGATGCTAGCCACCCGGCGCTCCTGCGAATGTTGCACATTCACATATCTAGGTGTACAAGTACCATCTGGTCATATCTCTCACACATGACACTACGTCAATACTTGGTGATACCTTGTTTCTCTGAAATGCCCCGCCTTGTTTGCCGGATCTTCGTGGTGTATGTACATATGTATGAACAAATACAAACCTGTATGTCTCACCCTTTCACTGCAACCCGCCATTTCGAGAATCTCCCTCGAATCAATCCTACCTCAAAGTTCCTGACCACGTGTGAGAAGTATGTACATACATTGCCCTTCAACCTAGCAATTGCGTGATTGTGATTCCCTTTTGTCAAATCACCGACGTCATCCAGTTCAGCTCCAGCAGTCTAGTTCTCAGTTCTTCGGCACTTCTGCCAGACAAGATGGTTCGATTAGAATACCACTACTCCAAAAATATGTTTTGCTATAGTTGTTGCTTCTGCTCTTCCTCATAAGTGACGTGATGATAACTCATTGAGCTCGTCCGGCAGTGGTGGTAGCTTCGGTGATGGTTATGAGAACGTTTTGTTACCGTCCTCCACATACGGTCCCTTACTCTAGGACAAAACAATAGACCTGTAACCAGTGAGAGCTAGAGCCATAGAGCGTCATCTGACAAGTTCTTTGTCTTGGGATCGGTTCTGATGTCCGGAGAAGTTAACCTTGATCACCTATGACGTAGAAAATGGTTATGTTGCCTTGAAGGATCTCAACTTGTACCCTAAGTGGAGCAAAAAAGCCCAAAAAAGAATTGATGCTCTCACCAACCGAAATCGAATCGGTGACCTTTCGATGGCAACTTGCAATTACAGTCGAACGTGATAACCAACTACACCATGGTGAGTCTCGACAGTGGTTAACCACTGCGCATGGCTTGTTGGAAGAGAACTTCGTAATAGGCCTTAAATATGCCAATCATAGGGTTATTCACGTGGACAGGGTTGTCGGTGACCGACTGTTCGCAACAATTGTCTGCAAACAAGGATTATGGGTTTGGTTCACATGTAATACGGAGTTGAAAATAGATATAGGATTTTGCTGCGGTGTTGATGACGACAACTTGAGGTGGATACATGCAAGTTGATATACGAGAGTTCTCGGCGAATCTAGATATTCGGGATATCTATAGAAGACGGTATAACGAGGCACAAGCCAATTGTTCACTGATGACAAGCAATAAGCTTATGACTGAAGCTTCAAGCTTGCCCCGGACATTTTATATGTCTGTATACGTTGCAGAGATCGAGACGAAAAACACCCGTGAAACTGATGATCCCGCACATAAGGCCAGTGCTGAATTTTCAGTGCGGAAAACAGTTAACCGTAGGCAACCAACAACTGAAACGACGGCAGTTCTAGATCATCCCACGATGATCAATACACACGCGTTTCATCATCAATATATAGGGTTAAACATGCAACTACGACCTAAAGAGGATAAGCTATGGACCATGCTTTGCCATTTTAGTTTCCATTGTGGATCTTATTCCTAAAGGTGACGACGACGACACCACGCGGGTCCGTACACAAACCTAAAAGTTTCCCATACCACCACTACGGCTGTGCTCTGCCAAGTAGAATTCCCATTTCCCATTGATGAGCTTTTGTGACCAAGAGAAATGGGCCAAGAACAAATCAGCCCCTCTCGCATCGGTCGCTGACAGCATAGCCTGGTTCTGCTGCATCGCTTGGCCAGCAAACATGCAGAACTGGGTTAGGGTTCTCCATAATTAGAATACTGATGGTGACAATACGGTGATGGGACGGAAGCTAGATATCGAAGCTTCTGTTGTAGAAGCCAATAGATGGACATGTGGCGACGAGATTCTCGCAAACAATGAACAAATCCGACATCTAGAATCCCAATTGTATTGGATACCACCCCTATGTTGTCGGAAGGTCCGCGTCATCAACCGCCAAGCCAACGGCGATGGATCCCTGTCTACCCATAAGTTTAACGGCGGTGTTTGGGGCTTAGCTAGACCATGAACGAGACCAAGGCCCGTATATGTTTGTGTTTGTGGGCAGTGTGATTTGATCAGCGTCTAATGCTGACGTCTGTGTTTGACAGGAGAAAGCTAAGCGACCCAACCTGACGAGAACAAAAAGGGCATGAAAGCCCACCACCTCCTATACCAGGCTCATGAATATTTGTTGAGTTACAGCGAGGTTTCTCTTTACAGCTCCCCAATTCACAAAGCTTCCCTCCCCATTTACCTTGTTTCGCTGTGTTCAAACTTGAGATATCTTGACTGATACATCTCGTTTCTTTTCTTCTCTTCTACTTTTTCCCTTCCTCTTTTGTACTTTTCTATATCTTCCTTTTCTTGTCCTCCCTATAAAACTTCCTATTCCGGCAATTCCAATCTCCGTACAAGTCATACCCTAACCCGGACTCCTCCTTCAACACGTCACCAAAAATGAAATTCTCCTCGATTCTCACCATGGCCGCTGCTGTCGCGGCTACGGCGATTTCCCCTAGACAAATGGGCGGTGGCGGCAGCAGCAGCGGGTCTCAGAGTGGTGGCAGCGGTAGCTCCGGCAGCGGTAGCTCCGGCAGCGGTATGTCGGCTGGTAATGCAGCTGTTGCCGGTTCCTCTAGCACGACAACTACCACGGCGGCGGCAGTAGCTGCTACTTCTCAGACAACTACTGGGACGGCGGCTGCTTCTACGGCGACTACCCAGACGACTACCACTGATACGGCGTGTAACAATGCTGCTTCCCTGTGTGACAGACAATATAACAACGTCACGCACATGGGCGCTCACGACTCTTCTTTCCTGAGAGATTCTTCTACTAGTTACTCGATTGCGGGTACTCAGTACTACAACGCTACTTGGGCCTTGGACGCTGGTTTGAGATTGTTGCAGGTTCAGGTACACGTTGAAAACTCGACTCTTCGGATGTGCCACACTAGCTGCTCGATTCTGGACGCTGGCCCGCTCGAGGATTGGCTTGGTGACGTCAAAACCTGGATGGACGATAACCCATACGAGGTTGTCACCATTCTTATAGTCAACTCTGATGACGCTGATGCTTCCGATTTTGGTGAGGTTTACACTAGCTCCGGTATCAGCGAGTATGGATACACCCCCGAAAGCACTAGTGTCACTAGTAGCTGGCCTACTCTGCGCACTATGATTGAAGCCAACACCCGCCTCGTCACCTTCGTTGCCGCCATCACCTATAACTCTACCTACCCTTACATTCTCAACGAGTGGACCTACATGTTCGAGACTGCGTATGAAGTCACCTCCCTCGACGGCTTCAACTGCACCCTTGACCGTCCCACCTCTCTCAGCTCTGCCGCCTCAGCCGTCTCTTCCGGTTATCTTCCTCTCATGAACCACTTCCTCTACAAGAAGTACGACATCTTGACGTACAGCATCGAGATTCCCAACGTGGACTCCATCGACACTACCAACAGCGACAGTCTCAACACCACCGGTGCTCTTGGTCTGCACGGTAGTGAATGTACCGAGGAGTATGGCATCCAACCTGTCTTTGTCCTTGTTGATTTCTGGAACAGAGGTCCTAGCATGGATACCGCCGATTACCTTAACAACGTCACCAATCCTACCGGGCGTACGCACACGGATCTCACTAACAGTGGTGGCTCCTCAAGTAGCAGTGCTGCTCACTCCGTTCGCCCACAAGACAGCATTTCCGGCAGCTCATTTGCTCTAAGTGTCTTTGCTGCTGTCATCATTGTCTGGGGCATCTAAACTCTTCTTTATGTTTTTTTTTCTTTTTGTTCTTTGGGTTGGGTTCTTCTGTATACTTATGGGTTAGGGTCTTTTGCTGGCGTTTTTTATATATCTCTTTCTTTTGTGTCTTTCCTAGTTCGTCAAAATTACTTCTTCTAGACATTCTTCCATATCTGGATTCATGATTCTTCTTATCCCTAGATTGTTTTACATAGCGGGTCTCCTCGTTGGTTGACCAAATATAGTGCTGTCTTCTGACAATATTCTTGGTAATCCCCTGTATGTATATGTATTGTGCCTTATACAAGTCTAGATCAACTTTGCTCTAGGGATGAGTGGGATGTTAGTTAAGAGTGTATGTCTCTCCTGACAGACATGTGGTCTCTAGGCACACAAGTGTCAAAGAAGACATCATCCAGTCTTGTCCATTAACAAAAGAACCCTACGGAAACAGCTCATAGCTTGCCACTCACACTGTGACTCGTCCAATGTCTGGGACGAAGTGAGACAACACCTTTTACACTCTTTGACCAACCCCGGCTAATAAGCGCCCGCAGTTATCCGTCTTTGAGATCTCCACTCATCATACAGACAAGGTTGTGTAAGCGAAGTGGACCGCTCCGACATCCGTCATTGACTGATTAGCTACCGGTACGTTTCATTCCTTATTCTTCTTCCTTCCCATCCTACGATCTTGAGCTTCGGGCGCTATGTCTCGGCCGTAATCGACTGCTTATAGGTTAGTTCGTTAGACGGGGGTATGTAGGAACCGTACCGATGCCGAGGACTGTATCACTATCACATCTTGCTAGAGACTAACCTGTTAAAACTCTTCACTCTAACATGCCACCATGTCACTATTCCCTCTATAGACTCCGTCTACCAACCTTTTTTGTCCATACAGCGGGCTCTTTGCGTAAAATAAGCCTTTGTTCTCATCAGCTTTGCTATTCTTATTCCCCAAACCAGTCTAAGTAACTTCACACAAGGCTCTTCACATTCCACCTGCACCTTGGTGCCGGGAAACATGTATCCGAAATAAGCAAGAAGCCCCGAGTGTTGTTGTACAGAATTTGTCATGATGATTTTAGCATGGTAACTAACCCCGTTCAAGATTCCGCCGGAATATGTGTGTATGTACATACACACCTCGATCGGCCAAGTGAGTC
Source organism: Huntiella omanensis (assembly GCA_000833645.1). Lineage (NCBI taxonomy): Eukaryota > Fungi > Ascomycota > Sordariomycetes > Microascales > Ceratocystidaceae > Huntiella > Huntiella omanensis. The sequence continues at coordinate 175,258 of JSUI01006541.1, read as the reverse complement.
TGCTAGAAAGTTTAAACTATACCTTAAACTAGACAGCGTAGGACCCGTCAATAGTTTGGTGAGAATACTTGAGCTGCGGTATATTTTGCTGTGATGGTACACTAAAAAAAGCATGTTAGCGGGGTCGACCCACGGACTTCCGAGCAGATATATACATATGTACATGTCCGTAGGACGACAAACCACTAATGCAAATAAACTCCCGAACAAAGAATCCACTCATACGCAAACATTCCCTCATAACCCCACAGAACCATCCTCCAAAAATCCCAAGAAACCCGCTACGGACCACACCGTCAACCACCGTTCATGTCTCACCGGAATATTGATCTCTTATTCGCCACGACCATGACCTTCCCTTGTAGAAGCAGTCAAGAAGCGTGGTAACATGCCATCAGCTGTTTTTGAAACCCTATACAAGCCATGACAGCGCTTTACCGGATCCGGCGTTCTCGATGGTGTGTGAATTCGGGTAGGGCGTGGTTTAAGGGATCATGTTGCCGGGGTGTATATAGTGAGAGTGTAAGTGAGAATTCAACGTAGAGAATATGTGAACTTGGTCGTATGAAGATACGTCATGGCGAGATGGTATAAATAAGTCCGAGTCCCGCTTCTCCGATCTTATTCCAAATTATCATCCTTCAACAACACAACGAATATCCAACATGCCTCCCACTTCAACCCCGGCTTCCCAATCCGCCATGTCATCCACCGCCAGCGTGGCTCCCGAGTCCCCCAGCACGACCCCGTCGTCCTCTCGGCGTCCCTCTCTCCTTCCCAACCCCATGAACCTGCGTCGCCCGTCCAGTCGCCGTGCCTCAGAGACACCCTCCATCTCCTCAGTCTTCTCAACGACCTCCACCCACTCCAACGCCTCTACCACGCCGTCCAGCTTCCGTCGCTTCTGGTCCATCAGTGCCTCTAATGACTTCTCCTCCTCAGCTATTGAAACGCCCACTGACCCTTTGGATCCAACATGCCCCGCGCCTCCTACCCATGAGCCATATGTCCCCCAACATGCAGCCCGGGACTCCCTCCGTCTCGGCTACTCCCCCGTAGCCACGCGTCCCCTGGCCCCTCCACAGGAAGTCCCCGAGTTACGCATACCTTTCCCCGCCAACACGCGCTCCTCCGTCTCCGGCCCTCCCAGTGCCCGTCGAGACTCATCGTCTAGCAATGGCCCCAAAGACCGTCGTCACTCAACCGGCCACCCACAGCATCTCTACTTCACTTCACGTCGTCCGTCTATCAACTATAGTATCGCCTCATCCCGGCATGCCTCCACCACGTCGCCCACCCACACATCCCCGCTCAACCCCTCTCCGCGGGCTTCAATGAACCCACCTCGTCGTGACTCTGTAAGCCGCTCGCCACGAGCATCTGTCTCTCGTTCACCGAGCCCAACTTCTGCAATTTCCGCAGCTTCACCCATCACACCCGCCACACCCGTCACTGTTACGCCTCCTACTCCTATTATCTTGACCCCGGCCACTCCTACCGCTGAACCGCCCGCTACGCCCGTTCGGCACTTTGCGCACGAGTCAGTAGATGCCGATAAGCCCCGCCGCAAGTCATCTTTCTCTTCAGTTAAAAACTTCTCCTTCTCTAAATATGTTCGGCCTGTCGGCTCTCATGCGAAAGAGCGCAATCGCAACAGTGTTACTCGTCATTAACGTACCCACACAGCTTATTTGTGAGTTTATGTTCTTTGGGATTTCTTTTGGGTGGTTTCTTTCATTGCGTCTATATATTTCCTTTTTCGTAATTACAAAAAGTAGCCAACAATTAGCGCGGCGTTTGGGTTAGTTGGCATATCAATGCCTTGGTAGTCACTATAAAATACATCCGCTTTCAGGCATATTGTGTAAAAATGCAACTCAAAACATTGGGTGAACCACATATATTACTTTGAATCTTTATACTTTTTTCATTTCATCATCAATCATTGGACTCGCTTCCGCACCCTTGCAGCTTCCTCATTCCGTCTGTGTGTCATCTCCTTTGCGAGCGCTGCGTAGAACACGGTCTTGTGCCCGTGTGCGGCGGCGAGTCATCATAGGCGGAGGCAACGAGGCTTGAGTCTTGCGCTTTGGAACCGCTTTAGTACGTTTGGGCTGTTGTTTTACGGCTTCTGTTGCAACCTCGGCTGCTCTAGTCGACCGGGTTTTCCTAGTAGTCCGTATTTCTGGAGTCTTCGTTGCTTTTTTTGCAGCCGTCTTTTTTCCAGTTGACTTCTTGGCAACTGGCTTTTTAGCTGACGCTTTCTCGTTGCCATTGCTTGGTAATACCTCTTGGGTCAATGACTGGGTAATATCCAGAGCTTGGCTTGTGGCGTCTTCATCGACATCTTCCATGTCCTTGTCTTCGTCCTCGTGAGTGGTTGACGGCTTATCAGAAAGCATAGGTGTCGCACTAGGTTCAGGCTTAATCGCAACCGAGGTTTCCTTCTCAACTGCAGTGATAGTTTTTGTAGATACCATAGACTCATCCGCAGCATCGTCATCTTCCTCTTCCACCGTTGCAGGTCTAGCGCCAAGCTCTGATTCGTTCGTCAACTGGTCGTCAGGACCCCACGAGACATTCGCTTTATCCTCCTCATCGTCCGATATCACAGAAGGAAGCTTAGGCAACTCCATGTCGTCTTCATCACGCTCAATAGTCGGATGAATGTACTCATCTTGTAGCCGTCGCATTTCCCGGATAGTGTTGACTGAAAGTGGTCGTTGTTGACCAAAGTGAGACATAGACTTGGTTCGTGGTTTAGAGTTGGATGAGGAAGCACCACCACCATAAGATCCCAGCCCACCAAGCCCGCCAAAGACACTCATGCTACCATAGCCAGAATATCCCCGACTATATGGCCGACTTGCACCACCGGTCATAGGACCAACAGGCGAATTTTGGATGAAAAACGGATTTTGTGTCCACGACAGTGTTTTGCGATGTCCCTTGACACGCGGAAGCTGCGTAGAAACTAAACTCGAAGCAGCAAACTTGTCAAGTGACTCGGCCATGGAAGCACGGCGTGCTTTTTGCGTCATCGGCGGCAACATGTTTGTTGACATCCGTCGGGAAGGTTTAGTGTTTGACTTGAAGGGATCAAACTTAAACGGTCCGTTCTCAACAGTAGACTTGGGATCAATCAGCACAGATGAAGTGCGCGAGACTGACGCTGTGTGAGGCGTCTCCAATGGGGGCTCTCTTCGAGACGCATTCTGTGGAGAACAGCGGGGGGAGCAAACGGCAGATGACATTGCAGATGTCACAACAGACCCAGCTTGATACGATGCCCCCGATAATGGGGGTGGGGGTAGAATTTCAGAAACCACTCCATGGCCCGCCGGAACAGAGTTGTTAGATTCTGACTGAGCCGGTGACACTGCTGGAATATTCCCGCATTCTTGTTTAGGCTGGATACTTTGGCAAACCGAAAATGTGGGCATTGAGGTTGGAGGATTAATCGGCCGTAATCCTGTTTCAAACGCAAAGCGACTGTTATCCAAGGCAGCGTAGCCATTGATTGCAGGACCCCCATTGATTTCAGGAAGTCCAAGATCCGGCTTCTTGCGCTTGGTAGATTTGCGCTTTGGTTTAGATGCTGTTGGCCCATCGACCACCGAACTAGAATCCAACCCAAGTTGGTCACTCATGATAGCACGATCACCGGGTTCTGCAGACCCTGTAGGGGTGACACTAGAAGAGTTATTCTTGGAAGCCCTCTGTGAAGACCTGGCCTCTTTTCCGGCTGCACGAGCTTCGGCCTTGGCAGCTCGTTCTGCAGCTTTAGCTTCCAATTTTGCCTCCCTCTCTGCAGCCCTGGCTTCGTCTTTCGCGGCCTTCTCTGCTGCCTTAGCAACGGCTTTGGCCTCAGCCTTGGCTTCTTTTTCTGCTGCTCTTGCTTCAGCCTTTGCCTCTTTCTCGGCAGCCTTGGCCTCTTTTTCAGCAGCTTTCGCTTCGGCCTTCGCTTCAAGAGCGGCAGCCTTTGCAGTCTCACGCTGCCTCCGCTTCCACTCCTCTTCCTCGCCCATTGGAACCCATAACAAGGGAATGCGTTCCTTAATGTCTGTTACCCAGGCATCGCAGTCCCAAGACACCCAGTAGTCAATAATATCACCCCAAATGCTGTCCGGTGGCTTGGTAAAGTTAACAAACACCACTTGGCCTCCCTTGGTGTGTACGGCCTTGGCAAACTCACGCACCATGATTTTCAAGCCATGTACACGCAACGAAGTCCCCATGATGATCATCATATCTGGAGCAGTACCAAGATCTCTTGTGACGATGGGGTGAATCAGTTCCGACTTGGGGTGGTCTTCGCCGTACAAAACGATATCTGGACGAAGTTTCCCGATACCAAGAGCACGTTTTCCCCTCTCCTTACGTGCTTCTGTGGCTCCCGTGCAGTGGGGGCAATCTGGTTGTTCTCCTGCCATAGTTTCATCCTCGACCTGGTCCCACTCACAAGTCTTTCCACAGACAAAACAGCGCAAGTAATGTAAAGAGCCATGGAGATATACACACTCAACGCCAGACTGACATTCTGGCTTCTTGATGCTGTTAATCATCTTATCAGAGTCATCCCCCTCTGGCTGCGTAGCACACGTAGGACTACCTGATGCATGCGACAAATCGGAAGGAAAGCTTGTGAGCCGTGGCAGTGGCTGCGAAGCGGGCAAGCGGACCTCACACTCGTCCGAGGAGTTGTCTTGTGAGTCCGTAGAACCAGGCTCCATATTTGCCATGCTTTCAGCTCGTTGTAGTGTAGTCTTGCGCGTGAACCGGCTACGTGACCCTGGGCCTTTCTCCAATTCCGTATTTAAGCCAACCTTCTCTTCGATCATGTCTATGTTTTGAGTGTAGCAACGGACCAACTTTCCGCGATCCCGTAGGTGGCTGATAAACTGATGTGAGGGTGTTGGGCGGGCTTCACGGACTTTCTGTCGCAAAGTTGTCGCAAATGTATAAAACACCGAAGTACGAAGGGGATCTGACCAAATCTGGGCGTCGAATAGATCCTTTCCTTTTATGTTCGGCAGTGTGCGAGCCAAAAATGCCGATCTAGGACCACCGTCTTCGCCTTCTACTTCTTCTTCTTGGCACTCATCTTCAACCTCTTCTTCTCCTTCAGTCATACGGATATCTTTGCCTGCCTGCATGTAATCATCATATGAATCCCATGCACCAGTAGGCGGAGACGACAACGGACTAGAAAGAAGCGCGCTGGCCCCCAATGAAATTCGTGATACGGGGCCAGCTGGCCGAGGATTTGGAGAAAACGGGAGGTCCATAGTAATACCATCAGCCCGGAGCTTCTGGGCCGCAGCGGCTAAATCAGAAGCGGTTGTGTCGACGGGGGTTGTGTCCTCTGATTCGTTTTTTGTCTGGCAGGTGTTCTCATCTGTTGGGACCACGGGACTGGATGTTGAGAGGCCGGTCCGTTGTCTCTTTCGGGGCTGGGGATCGGGGTACTCGGTATGGTCACGGCTGGCAGAAGCATTGGCGGCAGCATCGAATTGAGCCTGAATTAGAGAGTACAATCCATTCTCAGAGCGGAAGTCCTAAGTCATGGGAAAAGAATAGACTGTCAGTATCATATAGATAGAAGACATGTTGGAGTAGTATGTCCAACATACCGGGATGCCTGAGTTAGTGCTGATGCCAGCGCCAGTGATAACCACTACACGCTTGGCCCGCAGAAGCGCGTTTGCGACATCTTGTAGTCCGCTGGTCGCGGACGGCGACACTTCGATGGTCGGCATAGTGATTGGTTCAAATCTTCATTCGAATATACTCCACGTGGTGGCAGGCTGTAAGAGAGTGAAATCGGTCGGTAAGGGGCGAAAAGTGGTGGGAAAAAAGTATCTAAACAAAAGGAAAGAGAGCACAAGAAGTTATAGCCACACAGCAGATGCTGAAAAAGCCAACACAGGAAAAAACCTGGACGATGTCGCAAAGGAATGATTATCCGATAGACCCAGTCGCAGTCGCGATGACGGGATAGCGTCAGTTAGCGGGAACTCCAGGTGCCTTCCAATTGGCCGGTTGGCTTTTAAGACAATGGTCTGGGGGTAGGATAAAACGAATGAGATAGAAAGTAACGCTGAAATATGATTCTCAAAGGATATGTATGCACCTATGTCCTGCGGAAAAGTCACGCAAATTGGATGATTTGTATGTATATTTTGCTGTTTCCTTGGACGGCTGCGAAAATCAATCACCTAATTCGAGCTTTATATCTGCGGAAAGAACCTCTAAATCAAACAACTGAATCTGCAGCTACTCAACTTCATCCTCGACATGTATCGATACTCCGATATGCAAAGCTCAGTATGAGGGCCCTGTGCTACAGGCCTGTCATGCGCTGATATAGTGCGCAAGACAAACCCCAAGGCTGGCCTATGTTATATTGTCCGTACATAACCCACATTCCATTGATCGCGACGCGTAGTTCAATTAGATGACGGTAAAAGCGCGGTGTTACTTGCCGAATCAGGGTTAACAAGCTGAACCTTGGATTTTCCAGATCAGGATATTGGGAACATGTGCGTGGGTTAATAACCCTTGTGTTGGTTGGAAAATTCAGATCGAGAAAAATGGTAGTTGCAGTAAAAGGGGATGGATAAGTAAACATATAGAAGGAGAAATCAAAAAGGAGGAGCTTTAGTTTCTTTGTTGGCTCATGCACAATGATGTCACTAGCTAGGATGGACCACTTTGGCCCGGAAGGGTATGCTCTGGCGATGACTGATTTGGTTCAATGGAAGAAGAGAAAGGGAAGGAGAAGAACACTACACAATCCCTTGTTCCAGACCGCCTTATTGGTATAGAGCTCAAGCCTTTACCTTTGAATTAAGTAGCAAAAGTCTTCTTCTTGATAAACTTGCTTGGTGGGTTACATCGAACGGGAACAATGGATTAAATGGAACAGGCCATGACAAATGTGCTGTGTTGGGCCTTGATGGATTAGGTGTGACAATTATTGGGCATCGAGAAACATGACCTTGGACTGCCATTGCGGGATTCGTCCGTGAGGCCCGACAGTATGATTTTCGGTAGCTGGTCTCGTTGTATACGTATAAGTACCCAAATTAAGATATCTGCACATGGCAAGCTCTCCGACGCATTGTACATATGTATCACAATCATACCCTAGGCATTGAGTCGGCTGGTTCACAAGATTGGCTGCCGACAATCAAAGGTGGGGGATGGCTACGTCACCATCGAAGTTGGAGGTTTTATGCGGCACAACCAGTCAAGCATGAGAAACCATTGGTTCTCAAACCCAGTGTATGTATGCATATCATGGGTAAATCACAGATTACTGGTCATCGTGCCTTGGCTTACAAAATTCCCCAAGTCCGCTGATCCTTTTGGGAAAGGGTTCTAAGAAGTTATTTCCCCCTCAACCTCGAGTTAATGCGTTGATGATAGCTCCTACCCAAAGTTTGCAAATTCACGAACTACACACTTATGTTGTGATTCTGTCATCTCTGTCGTCGTTTATATTATCGTCCTAAACCGTCTGATTCTTCGAACCGTGCGTTCAATCGATGTCGGCACGGAATAAAAAAAGCACCACCTAATACGAAGCAGTTCCTTGTCTTCCTGTGCCTTGTTCACCTTCTGGGTCTAGCCTATATAGATACACATCTAGCTGCCCCGCCATTTGTTCTGTCTTGTTATAATAACAACGAGTATTTTCCTTTCTTTTAAGATTTTGTTATTTCTCTTCAACAAAGTATCTAAGCCTTATTTGGTAGCCAAATATATTTTGAGACATCTTTAGTTTTTCAAAAGGAACTAAAGCCGATCAGCCCTTGGCCGCTATCTTACAACTAGTTTGGTTATTGCTTGCCGCCTTTTCTTTGCCTTGCTATCCAATTGTGTTAGAGCATTTTCGCTCTTGTCTTCACAAAGACCCCGCTCCGCCAAGCTAGACCATCTGCCATCTGCCATCCCTGACCTGAGCTGTCCTGCTCGCCATATTTATTAACTTGTTCCCTTGCGACCAATTTCATCCTTTTTCTTATTTTCTTTTCCGACCGAGCCGACAATACCTAAACCACTTTAACAAGTACACTCCGTTCAATAACCTTCAAGATGGCCGAGTTCGTGCGCACCGAGATTTTCGGCACCATGTTCGACATCACGTCCCGGTAAGTTCATTCGTCTTTGAGTAATTGCCATTTAAACGCTGTCTTTTCTTGAAAAGCCGACACTGACAACTTCCTATTGTAATACAGATACAGCGACGTCCAGCCTGTTGGAATGGGCGCCTTCGGACTCGTGTGGTAAGCCGGCGAACACGCGGCCCCTGCCGTTAAACCCCGCATTCGTACAACATCAGCAAACTAACCAATGCATTGTCGTCGCACATGATTATAGCTCGGCTCGCGATCAATTGCTGAACCAAAGCGTTGCCATCAAGAAGATTGTCAAGCCGTTTAAGACGGATGTGCTTGCTAAGCGCACTTACCGCGAGTTGAAGCTTTTGATGAACCTGAGACACGAGAACGTCATCAGCCTTAATGACATTTTCGTTTCGCCTAATGAGGATATGTAAGTGATATAGGTTGTCAATTACTCTATAGACCGGCCGCATTAACTATCCAATCTACAGTTACTTCGTCACAGAGCTTCTGGGTACTGACCTTCACCGCCTCTTGACGACTCGTCCTCTAGAGCCGCACTTCATTGTGTACTTCACTTACCAAATTCTGGTATGTCTAAGAGGCTTCTTACCGTGTCGCTATGCGCTTCAACATACTAACACTACACAATAGCGTGCTCTCAAGTTTGTGCACTCGGCTGGTATTATTCATCGTGATCTCAAGCCCAGCAACATTCTCATTAATGAGAACTGCGATTTGAAGATTTGCGACTTTGGCCTTGCTCGTGTCCAAGACCCCCTCATGACCGGATATGTTGCCACTCGTTACTACCGTGCTCCCGAGATCATGCTCAGTTGGCAAAAGTACGACGTGGCTGTCGACATTTGGAGTGTGGGATGCATCTTGGCTGAAATGATTAACGGTGCGCCATTATTCCCCGGCAAAGATCACGTGCACCAATTCTCGATCATCACGGAGCTGATTGGAAACCCGCCTCCGTACATTATTGATGGCATTACCAGTGAGAACGTAAGAAGGAACTTTATTAATCTTTTTAGGACGCGGGCCTTGGAGCCTTGGATGCTAACCATATTTTTGTTTGTCTTGTTTTTAGACCCTGAGATTCGTGCAGTCACTGCCACACCACGATCCCGTGCCTTTTTCCGGAAAGTTCCCAAATGCTTCCCCCGAAGGTATGAGTTGAATGATTTATCCCCCGCCGAACCAGAACAAACACTAACATGCGCATATAGCTTTGGACATCCTCGAAAGATTCCTTGTGTTTGACCCACGCAAGCGCCTGACGGCTGCTGAGGCTCTTCAACACTCCTACCTCCAAGTTTACCATGACCCGGATGACGAGCCGGTTGCGCCGCACCCATTCGACTTCGAAGACGGGATTAGCGCGCCAGCGGACACTTGGAAGTTGAAGATGTACGCCGATATTGTTGAGTTCCACAACAACACACAGATCAATTCTACTGGTGAGACCGGCGACTATGTCGAGGGCCAAATGGACCCTTCAAATGATTATTCTGGCCCTAACAACTACTCGGGATAATCGCCCGCGCGGCCCCGTCGACAGAAGAACTGACTACTGCCGAGACTACTGCTTACATTCAGGGCATGGCTCATGCTATGCATGACAACTACCTGACTCTGTATCACCAGCTTGAAGAAAACTCTCATGAGCATGACCCCAGCCTAGGCGCGCCTTTGAACCCGATGCCGGCTAATGAGAGCGCAGTTTAAAGAGAGGAGTTTGTTGGAGTTTCCTTTTTTGGGGGGGTGGGATAGTGTCGGACAAGCAATGTACCAGAGGGCCGTGTGTTTATCGGGTAGAAGATGGATATGGAAACTGCGCGGGCCTTTTGGCTCCTAACGACGCTCATGACGAATATTTGCTAGATATATCTTTATGTTGAAGAGAAATCACCAACCTGATCATCCAATTCCTTGGGGTTAAACCGAGTGATGTTAGGGTTCTGTCAGGGGGTATAATGTGGGGTTCAAGGCTAGGTGGGGAAACCAAACCTAGGAGGCGAAAACAAGGATATGTTGGTGATTCGACAAGACTGACAGCATGATTGTTAGTATTAGGTTTTTCAGGGTCCCATTGAGAGTCAGACTAGTAATTTAGAATGATGTATGTACCTACAGATGGTACAAATAGAAATTTGAAAGACAACATATCTCCCGACGCCACTGTTTCTGCGCCTTCCGCTTTGTCGACCGGCCACCATTAATTTCGTTGTACATTTCCTTCTTTTGCGGGGTCTCAAGTTCACGGCGGCCCCTCTAAAAACGCCAAGGCCGGGGGGAAACAGAGAGCCAAAGCTATGTTAAGAAGGAAGACTTAAGACAAGGCGGAACTTGTTTTAAGGTTTTTGTTCTTTTTCAGTTTCTTTCCTGTTACTTCTTTTGGACGTTACTTTGGCTTTTCAAAGCTGATATTACTCCCCTCTTTTTACTATATATTCCGGTTACACTGGACACCTGGTTCCGGCTAACGACGACTACGAATCCCACGACTGCTTATGACCACGACAAGACACTTTACTTTCTGACGCTCCCTCGATATATAACACGACCCTACCAACATAATGATCAGCGACGAGCCCATCGACCCTTGGGCTGACCCGCATTTGGCCACTCCACCACGTCAACTTAGTCCTTCACCTTCTCCTCAACCACCATCTCCTTCGCCTTCACCTCCGCCACAACCGGTTTCTCCGGAATCTTCCGGGACTCCGCCAAAACTTACCCCGGTGAAGGTCTCTTCAGCTTACGCCGACTTGGCACCAGGGATTCTCTCGCCTATTGAACCACACATACCCATTTCTTCTTATGATGCCGGCTTCACTCCCCTTGTCTCCGTGGTTGACTTTCATCATGCTCGCGGACCTGAGGTGGAACATTGGTTTGGAGCTGAGGGTGACCCAACTGAAGATTATGGATGGGGGTTACTCCCGTTTATGGCCTTGAGTGATGGTGCGCATGCGTAAGTTGGACCTTCACGACCCCCCAGACAGTTATCCTAGCTAACATGCGATTGCCCGATAGCTCATCGGAAGACTTCTCATACTTTACCCTCCTTCGCCCCTCTAACGATACCGGCCCCGCTACATCCCTTTTCGGCATAGCATGCACCCGTCAACTTGATGCCACCGCTCTTATAAACCGCCCGCCCGAGGTAACCCGGTCCACCGTTCAAAAAGCCGTCGTCGTAATCACCGACAGCCCTCAACACTTCGGCATGCTCCGGGAGCGTCTAAGCATCGTAACACAGGCCTGGTTTGCCCAACGCGATTTCACCGATGTTGAAATCCTCATTGGCTTGCAAGAGAGCTTGGCTGATCAAAAGCGCCGGGGTATGATGGATGCGAATTTGGATGGAGGTGACCAGTACCTTGGGCTTTCGCTGCGCGAGTTTGTCCATGAATTTAAGTGGCAAACGCTTGTGTTGCTTAAGTGCTGTTTGTTGCAGCCCAAGATGTTGTTCTTTGGAACGCGGTGCGACCGCCTTTGCATGGTGCAGTTCTGTCTTATTTCCTTGATTCCACGGCTTATTCGGAACCTGCAAGACTGTGCAGACCCAGCGCTTAATAATTACGAAAAGACACTCACCCGTGCTGTGTCCTTTAAGTCGTCTGATCGGGGGAGTAAGTTGGCTTTTACTGGTTTACCACTTCAGATCTTTGGTACGGGTGCCTTGTTTGGACCTTACACGCCGCTGCAGCAGCTGGATCTGCTGGCGGACAAGGGGACGAAGAGTTACATTGTTGGAAGTACCAACAGTCTGCTTTTGCAGCAACGAGACCGATACTCCGATATCTTAATTAATCTCGATGAGAACTCAATCAACATATCCTCGCCATCTCTGCGGTCTGCTCTCAACCTCACATCAGCCGATCGCAAATGGATTGACTTTATCGTCCAATCTGTTAACGACACCTGGGATGATGCCAACCCTGCAAACCCCACCACGCTGCAGTACCAGGGCTCCGAAACCTTTATCCGCATGCAATTCGAAGAGTACATAATCGGCATGCTTTCCTCTGTTCGCTACCACCATTTCCTTACTCGCCATCCCGCCCAACGCCTCCCCCATATTGACGGCGATCCATCTTCTGATTACGGCAATGAGTTTGTAGATGCCTGGTCACGTACCGAAAACCACCGCATGTGGCTTTCTTACACCGACGACGCCCTATTCGACCTGATGCCACCAAAGCATCCATGCTCGGGAAACACTACCATTGATGAGGTTCAAAGACGGATATCTGAGCAGGTTAAAGAACTGCATTTGGATGAGAAACTGAGTCAGGGGAAAGAAGCCATCGGTCGCAACTGGGCTGCTGGTAAAGACCGTGCTAGTCAGGTAGTCAACCGATTATGGAGTGACATGGACAGTCTCCGCGACACCCAGAAGAAACGTGAAGATGAAGAGAAGGAGAAAGAGAAGGAGAAGGAAGACTCTAAGGACGGCACAAAAAGTAACCGCCAGAGCATGTCTCTGGAAGGGATGTCCGTTGGCCAACGAGCCAGCTCGTACATGAACAGCTGGACCTCATGGGCCGGTGAAAAGCGCAAAACATCGTCTGGATGGTCTTTTGGTCGGAGTAAGGCATCCACCACTGCCAATACTCCAGCTTCGGGGTCACCGAAGATACCGGGGACACCGACTAGTACTGCGTCTCCCCGAGCTTCGTTGGCGCTGGGCTCTGGAAGCTATCGCTCTTTGCATGCTCCGCATTTATCGGGGGGTAGCGAGTTTGAGTTGGGCGTTGATGTTCGATCGAGCGACGAGGAGGATGAAGATGAAGAGAAGGGCAAGGTTAAGAAGTAGAGTGATTTTGATTTGTAGACATACACAGTCTCTTCCCATAATACAGTAATAGGGAATAAGCACATTAAGCACTTAATATGACCGCACCTACCCCGCGAAGTAGGGACCCGTCGTGTAACCAGCCTTGCGAGAACCACATGCGTGATTTCATTGACGTACCGATTTTAGTTGTTTCCTGATATTCTTTGCCCTAAATTTAGCGAAGGTTGATTCTGTAGTAGTTGCTGGGCCTGTGCATCTGCTGACGGTCCTGTTACACTAAGATAAGATCTAGTAGTGGTCTCTGTAAGTGGCCCGTAAGCAGGATTATCATCCGACGTATACATGTAGATGATACTATTGTAAGATATTACCTATCATCTCCACTGAAACTGCAGGGCGGTTATGTACGACTGGGATGAAGTGTGGAGTAATCCTTTGAAGAGCACATGCATTCCTATAAATATGTCAAAGTACGTTGTCTGGGCACTACGATAAGAGCTTTCAGAACGACAAGTTATTCTATAACCTCATTTTCGACTCATACAACCCCACGATGGTTTCCTGGAAACCCAAATTCCTTAAAAAGAAATCGGAGCCTGCTCCAAACTACCGCTTACACAAGCCCATCGACCCGGCAAAGCTTCGTCAAACTCTCATTTCTCCAGTCAACATTGAGGGGGTCTCTTACGCCGCAAACAAAGAAAAGTTTATGACCATCTGTCTACCACTACTTGAATATTCTCCGCCATCACTAGGTATTGAAGGAAAGTCCAGCGATGCACAGAATGTGGAGCTTCTTCGTCAAGCCATGTCAGCTCCGGTTGAAAAACCACCTGATTCGAACCTCACTATTATGCAGCAGTTCGAAAAACCTAAATGGTTGGGTATCAGCACTCGGGGTGTTTGCCAGAGATGTTTCCTGCTGATATACTCGATCAATGCCTACTTCCATGAATATGGCCGCGAGGATCAAGGGAACAGGACTCATTGTCCTTGCCATATTTGTCCTCTTATACCGAATTCTATCTTATCGGGGGCGGACTGGAAAAAGAACGTTTCGATGGCTGATATGCCGTTTTGGGAGCAGGGAGGCGGGGTCACGGTCCGAGTGAGGGTTGGGGAGCGCTCTTATAAGTTTGTGGTGGACGGTGCGAGACAGTTGCAACAGATTGTTGAGCATCCACCTGTGGACTTTGACCCACGAATGGCTATACAGTGGATGAAGATCTGCAAATGCTTCGGAGGGGGAAGTAGAAAACCAAGCCAGGCCCTAAAGTTCCCACCATCGTTCCGTCTCATTGACCTGGATACTATGGCCCTGGTAACACCTCCTGCCGCGAAAATGCCACCATACGTTGCTCTCAGTTACATGTGGGAACCTGACCACGCCGGCCCAGACGCTACTTGGAAAACAGTCATGTCGAACTATGATCATCTTACACAGCCCGGTGGTCTTTCCAAACTTGAATATACACAGATGATCAACCAAGCCTTCAATCTTTGCCGTAAGTTGAACATGCGGTATCTCTGGCTCGATCGCCTATGTATTATCCAGGATAGCAACGACGATAAGAAAGAGCAAATCTCATGTATGGCTGCCATATACTCTTTATCTACTATCACCCTTTGTCTTGCCGCCGACAACAATAGCCACGTCCCCTTCCCATGGCCTACAAAGCAACCCACAGAGAAGCGTCTTGGCGTCCATGAAATATCAGAGCAAATCGCAGCAAGCCGCTGGAACAACCGTGGGTGGACCTTCCAGGAAGGCCAGCTCTCTTCTAGAGCCTTATTCCTCACAGGCAACGTTGCGCTGTGGCGATGTGCATGTGGCATGACTAGTAGTCACCATTGGGATGATAAAGACCCAGTGAAGTTTGCCCCGCATGGACAGAGAATCGGCCGGCCGCACCAGGCGGCTACATCACTGGCGATCAGCCAAGCATCAGGGGGCTCAAGGACAGAGCGTTTTGGGAGGTTAATAGAGGATTATTGCAGACGGGAGTTTCGATTTTGGTCAGATTCTGGGCCGGCGTGGTTGGGAATGGCGACGTATTCGGCACAGGTGGGTGTTGTTTTTCATCACGGTGTACCGGAGTGTCGGTTTGTGAATTCTCTTTGTTGGAAGAGAAAGAATCGTAATGCCCCGCTGGACCCGCAGATGCCTACTTGGTCGTTCCTATCTGCAAACGAGGGTGGATCTTTGTCGTTTCTTTCAAGCGCAGAACCTCTTTTGGCGGTCCCGATGTGGATTCGGGTGGACAGGTGGCTTCGTCAGGTCGAATTTGAACCTGAGCAGATGGGAGAGGCTCCGATGAGGTATATAGGTAATGACGCATTCCTTATGAGTCTTGGACAGTTTCTTGCTGTTGAGGCACCCGTACTTGGACAAAAGGAGATCGATAGCGCTAAAAGTGAGCTGGGCCACGCTTTTCTTGCGCATTTCGAAGTGACCCCGCAACACGGAGATGTCTGTGTCTTTCTGATGGCTGAGAGTAGTACCATCTTTGGTCTTATTCTTAGACCTATAACGGGAAGGAATACTATGCATGAGGGATATCGTCTGATGAAGCGTGAGGGGACTTTTAAGGTTCCCAAGCAGACGTATCAGAGTTGGGACTGGAAGACGACTGCCAGGGTTATAATCGTCTAGATAGTGATTTAGATGCACGACAAATTGAAGAAAATGCAGCTGTGGTATTAAAGAATGTATATTCCATGTGATACAGGTCTATTGAATAGAAGGAGTTTAACTTAGTTATCTATGCCAGGATCAAAATTGTGAGCTATGACCTAGAGTTCATCATTTGAGCATAAAAGTGCTTCCTGGTGGTAGGACAAGGCACGTTCGATTGATTATAAGTAACGGTTCACTCACAACTCTTGCTAGCCCCGCTATACCTGCACTAGATTATCTGAAGGGCCGTGATGGTGAAACCATGTTAACATGGTGACTCACTTGTTGGGCTTACCGACGTCTGGACTATACATACGCACCAATGGAGATATCAAACTTCGATATTATGAACTCGAATTTGTATTCATACGATGATAACCTTTCTTGTTTCTGACCAGTCCCAGTCCCAAAAGTACCACAGTATCTGGACGAGGTGAATGCTTCCTACCCGTTGCACTACATGGTAGCCGTTGTGCATTTTCTTGAGATCTGGCGTTGCGCGTAGAATTAGGCCAGAAATCAGATTTGGTTTGCGGAGCACGAATATGCAAATATCATCAGATTCTATCGGAACGTCAAAAATCTGCTTGGCGATATCAGGATATTCGGTCTGAAGACCCACGAGCCAGTACATTGGCAGAGTTGGCGCCTCAATAACCAGATAAGGCCCCAGACTCATCAGGAAGTCATCGTCACCGACATACATAGTAGGAACGTCGAGGACATGCTCTGGATCATAGTCGGTTTGTCGAAGCCATTTACCTGAACTAACCCAAACGGGCACGGCCAACGTCAGTTCGGAAATGTTGTAAAACGCCAAAACGCCGCCATCGTCGAAAGATCCCCAAGACCATGAAGGAAACCTCTTGTCAAACCCCGATTCACCGCGATCTCTGCTCCAGCACAAATGGTTGACGAATCGTGATTCCGGAATACCATGGTGAAATAGAATTCCCAGCTCGGCCGCATGCTTTTCCACCCCCATCCAAGCATAATATGAATCCGACCAGTAACGAAAGTTCCGACGACAGAAGTCCTCAATTATGATACGATAGTAATCAGTCATTGAGTTTCCTGACCTGTGTTTGACAGCTAAGGAAAGTGCGGGCGCATGTACACCCATACGACTATTGGGGAAAAAGGCGACTACTCCATTGTCATCCCAATGTTCACTGGTAATTAAACCACAGTCACACCGCCAAAAACCTATTCCATTCTGGATGAAGAGCGCCCGGGTAGGTAGTTGTGCTTCTTGGAAGGTCCAGCCGCGGTTGTTCCAGAGGGACTGTTTTATGTTCCACGCCATGTGACCCACGTCGGGATGAGGCCTAGGGTCATCCACCGTCATCGCAGACATGACAGAGTCGTGCAGGTTATCTTGTTGGGCGAGGCATATCGTCAGCATGGATTGAGAATAGATTGTAGACATTTCCAGAATCTGACACTTTTTATCGTCTTCATCGTCCTGGATTATGCAAATACGATCCATCCAAAAATAACGAATTTTGAGTTCACGACACATTTCAAAGACCTCTTGAATCATGGGTGTGAATTCAAGGTTTGAAAGACCACCTGGTAGTGTGAGAGAGTCATAGTTCGATTTGACAGTCTTCCAAGTTGAATCTGGCGCTTCATGATCCTTTTCCCACATGTAACTCAACGTGACATATTCGGGGATGGCCGAGGACGGAGGCACCACCAGTTTCCGTTCATCGACGTCAATGAGCCGGAAAGATCTGGGAAACTTTAGTCGTCGGTTCTTGTTATCATCAAGCTTGTTGTAACATTTGCATTTATCCATCCAAGCTACCGCCATACTGGGCTTGAACTTCGTCACGACGATAGGCTGTACCTCGGTAACATTTCCCTTCCCATCCATTATGATCTTAGCTCCATCGCGATTGAAACGGGCCCGAACCCAGTACCGTCCATCATTGCGTGGCAAGGGCCAGTCGACTATCGCTATTTCCGAGTACCACTTGGGGTGTTCCATCCAGGAGGTGGGCAGCCGAGAGTGCAGACCGCAGACAAAATTTTCCCTGGGTGTACCCCGACGTGAGAGTACCATATCCACCGGGTTTGAAGCCGACACGATAGCTCGGCATGTCATACACAGTTCGTTTGGATTGAAACCTGGCCAGGCTTCAAGTTCAGGTTGTTGGATACTTTCGTACTTCTCGCTCTGCGAAATCCGTTCCATGGCAGCTCTTGTTGAGCGTAGTAGCTCTGGTTCATCGACATCGTCTTCGTACTTTTTCAAAACCCCAAGCGATGGTTCAGGATATGCCAGTAATGGCAGCTTAAAGCAAGTAAAACTATCCGAGATAATTGTATGATAGTCTTCGCTGGGATCGGCCAACATGACATCGTCTTCCTGTAGCTCGGTGGGACTGACGTATACATGGGGGCGATGGCTAGAAGTTGCTCGCCGATCTCGCGTTTCCTTCGATTCAAACCACTTGATATAGTCTGGGTCATTTTCATCTATTTTGCCGTCGTAATCTTGGTCTGACATTGTTGAACGTGTGTAAAGTTATAGATGTAAAGAAAGTTGAAAACCCGGGGAACATATCTCTCTTGCGAGGAGAACCTTTTGTTAGACCGCCACAGACACAACCCCGTCTTTATATATTTACTCCGCTATTCATCTTGGAGCCGACTGGAAATATTGAGCAGATACTTACGGTGTCAGGATGCAGAATAATTGAAGATCGGCGCCAATGTTTGTCGGACAAAGATGTAAAAGTGAATTCTGCCTAGCCAGAGATGCTCGGCTATGGAAATGACAAGAGCGTTTGGTGGTTTGATGGCCATCTATACAATCCGCTAGGTTAGCTGTTACGTATAACAGCCTTTAGATTGTATACTATAGTCTTACTTGGCCGAGTACAACTTATATTACTACAACCGGTACTATGTTTACCGGTTGGTGATGATCACTTACGCGATTGTCGTGCAGGAACCACAGGATCGGACTACCATGCATTCAACAAAGCCGACTCTCTCGGAATGGAAAGTACAGTCACTAGGAGGGTTGTCTACAATTCAAGTATAATGTATGGACGTCTATGCACGCACTTACATACATATGTACATACACATGTAATCACCCAAACTCTTGCCGACTAGACCGTGAAAGGTTGGGTTTACCTGAGGGCTGTAGTAGTTACGTAGATGTGGGATAGACAACATGAGTTGTATTAGGATAAATCGCAAGAGAGGTAGCGCTTGTGTACCTTTATACACATGCACGTGATACCGATGCCAGTTGAGATAGTGTCAAGGTTAACACGTTGGTCAAACCGTAATTCTTGGACATGTATCTAAATTCAGGTTCGTACAAAAAGAATTAGCTGGATAATGTACGGGATCTCGTCGCCTTTCCGGGCCATGACACAGGTTAACCCCGGAAGTACTCTCCGTATACGGCAGTATTTAGGATAATACCGAGAAAGAAAAATTCAAAACATAATCCGGCTAACAGAATGTGATGCCAGCCTACTATGGCTAGTCCCACGTCACGGAGACAGCCGACAGGACGATCACTTCCATTAGTGTCATTGGCAGGCTGTCTACTGAGGAATAATCAACCTGCACATTGAGGGACACGCAGAAGGATGTGCGCCGACAGATAGCCCGGATACAGTTGGACGGATTTTGATAATGCATATCAGGATTCAAAACCTTCAAACATGAAAATGGTGCCTTGGAAAGCTCGCCGTTTCATTATCAATCACTACAATGTTTAATGAACATTGATAACAGAGCATTACTCAAGATGGAAGCCTAGTGTCATGGGGTTGAGAATCATTGCGAGTATACACTGGGACTTGCAAATTCTCTGGAGATTGTTATTGTCAAGGCTGTCTTCGGTTCTTTCCGGTTAACCTTTAGATATGTACCTATGTATGTACATACATACTAGTATGCAACCTGTCAGCCTCTGCCCTGTCTGATGGCTACTCACTAAGTGTTCGCTTCTCACTGATAACTGTATAGGAATTGCAGCCTATATAGACCATGATGGAGCGTTCCCCGATAACAAAGTCCAAAGGTACCAATTCTTTTGGCGCAGTGATATGCTGATGTCTCCCAGTCCGTCACAACCTGGGGTATAAAATTTCGTGGAGCACAATAATTAGGTGACACATTGGTAGGGTTGACAGGGTTATCTCCATGTATCTTCTGTAACGGAATTTGCCGGCCAAACATCTCTTTCGTCAAAGTGCACTTGCGTGCTGCAATATACAGCTTATGGCCTAAGTACATACCTACCGCTACTTTCTTCTTTCTCTAAGGTACCACTCCTAGTGATGTTCGAGATTCTCAATCTTTTTTTGAAAAGCCATCGAAACCTTCCTTGAAACCTTAGCGTTCGCACACTTACCACAACTTGGGTTGCTAAAGTCTCTTTTCGGAAGTTGCGTACAATTTGATTTGCCCATCCAAACTTTACTGCACATTCAACCTCTCACAACTCAATTTGTTCTCTTACTATATAATATAAGATGGCCGCCACCGTTTCGCAATGAATTCGTTGTCAAGTGAATCCGCTCTCAACAGTCTCCCGGGAAATACGGAGGAATTGGAGTTGAATGTGGAGACTTTGGAGCATCCATGTCAGACGCCGAGATTCATAAGCAAAGAACTAGAGCCCTGACCGAGAAAGTTTTCTTACAGTGCAACTGGTCAATCAGGCTTCCCGTTGGCCTCAGCGGCCGTGATACGTGGCTCGGTTTTTCGAGCAGAGTCCACAAGGCTTTAACCTGATAGCAAGTTGACCAAGATTCTACACAGTATTGCCAACGAGATGTTCGCGCCGATACTGCCTCCAATATCGAGTGGGACATATCTCTCGCGATGAGTTCTCAGCTTGGTAACATTTACGAGCCACACGAGACGATGGAGAAACTGAAGATAAGCTCCGAAGATTACCGTCCCGTCCATTCTTATCCGCAGGAAGTGGCGAAGTTTCAATTGTTTCCGGGCGAAAAGTTGGTCCATATGGTCTACTGCATGCCATGGCCTATCGGCTGCCTGTCCATTTTACTCAATACCTGGACCAGAGTATACCCAACGCTTTATACGCTGATCCAAGTCTCATCCTTGAGACCATCTTGATAAATGACAAGCTAGTCCAAGTCCAATGGCTGGAACATTCCCGCTGCAACTGTCGCAAGTATGAACATAACACTGCGATCTGGTAGTCCCGTTAGTTATAGATACATTGCTGCCATTCGAAATTCACTGATAGCTATGTAACATTCTCTTATATATGTACCGTAACAACTGCAGATTGTGATCTTCCTTAGTTCCGCCGTTGAAGCCCAGTGAACAATGAAGACGAATTTCCGCTTATGGCGACTAACACAAGTCTTAGGGTATGCATGTCGGTAGTAACACGAAATATCAAGACCTTCTTTTACGCTTCACATGGACAACATAAGTGGACCCAAACTTCCAACAAGAGTTTTTGACGTAAATAAACGGCATTACAATCTTGTTTCTCTCCCATCACTGGGTGGTCAGATGAGGAAGAATTAAGTGACACAAGTCTGGAAAGATGCCTTTTGACGTAACAAAGCACGCAGATGTATATGTGACGTGTAGTACCAAGACAAGAAGATGCAATTGGCGAGTGAACCGCGGACATGACTGAATCGCGATCGTCAAAGCTCAAATTCTTTCGATATTGATCCCACTTCTATGCTACGGGGTTGCCTTCCGAGCCTGTAGATCCGTAGATGGCTACTTAGCCCTGGGAGGTCTGTCTAAGGAGCCTGTGTCGAATTCATCCATTTTATCAATGATTAACCAAACGAGGTGGTAATACCTCGCCAACGCCAGTTCCCATGGCTCTGCCATTAGACGTTTCTCAAAACAGCCAAATGAGGTTCAGATTTGTCTTACCTATATCTTCCTTAGGCCCCGAGGTACCACACTCATCCTACTTCATCATGAGACTGCCTGTCTTGCAATTGGACTTCCCAGGGAGGCACAGTGCCCTTTCTTTTCACAAACAGTGCGCCGCACTGTGCAGCCAACTTCAGACATCGTTGGAGAGCTCCGACAAACTTTTTAAACCACATGAATGGGCTTACCACATGCCGGCGCACCGATAGTCCGCATAGAGTATTCTCAACGCTCTGCAAATGAAGCAATGAGACCAGAAATCACCATTTAGAAAGGGCCACGTTTGTTAGCACTGTGTTCACGCACTGTATGTTTGACGCACCGTGCGTATTAGGGTACGAATTGGAGTGAAACTGTGCAATAACATCGACAGGTAGGCCATTTATGGCACCGCTAGTGTATCTGGAGACTGAAAAGGCATCTCATTAGAGTGCCCAGACTCAGAAGCATTCGGTGTTAGTTCTATTATGTCGTGTATGTCTGTAGACCGCAAGCCATACACCTAAAACACCCATTCGACTCGCACCGTGCTTGCTATGTTCCCATGTGTAGCTCGAGTTTTCACGTCAAGGCTATCGAGACTTATGCCAGCCGATACTCTCGTGATCCCTTCACACGCTTGACACTTCGTTCCTCGCTACTTTCACATCAAACCGCATATAATGGCCTTTTTGAGCTCCGTTAACTGGATGCGTCTAATAACTTCTCACAATATTATGTCCTGGACGTTTAACATGTGTTAATCGTGCCTCTCTACGCACCAAATGTTCCTCCATCTTAGAATTCCCGTTTCAAGCGTCCATTCGATCCAGGCACTACAAAAACTGCGATTGAAGTTGGCACCGTGCGGGACACTGTGCTCCATGTTCAACTGTCCATGAACACCTATATCTTGGCGGAGACCGGTCAACAAGCACATCGTCCTCATCTCTAAAACTTGAAGTCTCGGTTGGTCCCCAGAAACAACACTTAGTCGCAATGGCTGTCCAGCAAATCGCGTAGGAAATATTGGTGTGTAAATTGGTACTGTGTTCGCGCACTGTGCAGCGCTAGCACAGTATTTATTAGGGTGCGAACTGCTTCGCACCGTACAGCGTCACAGACGAGAAATTCGCATCATGACTGCAGACTACGTCAGGAGAGTCTGTGACGGGACCTGTAGTGACGCTGAAACCAGAATTATCTTCTGGTGAGTTTGAATCGCCCAAAAAAGCCCGCGAAACCGTTCTATCTCAACGAAATCGCTCGCACAGTTCGCACTGTGCGCGACCTATCGGTGAATTAGTCGCTGTACATAGCCGATGAACAAGCACTGTTAGTACTCTAGATGAGCTTCATGGTTCCCATGTCACTCTAATAGTTTCCGGTGCAATTTCACTGTTATTTGGCCAGCTTCGATATGAAGTACTATCAGTATCGGGATCAAGCTTGTAAAAGTGCGTTCGATCCAGGTGTTGCACGATCCACGGCTTTAAATAGTAGGACAACAATGACTGCATCACTAGTCATGATGCCTTACCTAGCATGATTAAGTAGCTGGAATCCCTACCGATGTGATACTACTCAGTCTATTTCCCACTCCAATCAAGCATCAAAGAAGCTTTTAACATCAAGCCAGAAACTGCTAGTTGTTGGGTTTACCAGAGATTCCTACGCTCGCTCCAAGGACTAGACCCGGAGCATCCTTTCGGCGTGATAGCCATGGTCTGCGCAAAACCTAGAAATCCTATGATATATGAAGTCTATCTGACCGTCCTTTTTTGTCGAAACCCATCGTGTGACATATCATATATCCTCCTATGTGCCCTGGACACCAAGCTATACCATCTCGGCGATGACGAATCCGCTCACATGGTATCACGGGTCATCGGACATCTGTTATCGGGGGTATCAACTGTAGTTTCCCGGATATAAGAAGACAGCCTAGTTAACAATGCGACGAGCGTGCCAAGGCCACCAAAAATGGCCCCCAAGTGATGAATTCACCTGGGTCTTCTGCCTGGAAAGTTATACCAATCAACAATCTACTTGTCATTCTCGACAAATATATGATGTGGCACGCTCCGTGGCACGGGTTGGGGTTGAGAACATCGTCTGCATCGACATCCCTCGATCGGCGCTTGATAGCATAATCTGATTGGTCATGTATGATCCTTTGTCTGGCAGTGATCATATTTTCGCACTCCCAGGGCGAGTCATCCCGGAGAGATCCATGAATCTGATGTACCTTTGTACATGGCTCTGGATCGCCATAACATTTTGATATCTATGTATATCCATATGCAGTTGAGGAGAGTGGGGACCAACCAGGATGGCTCTCCGATGTTTGGTATCATTGTTGACAGAAATCTAAAAAGTCGGACAATGGGGCACTAGTAGTGGATAGAAAGGATTAGCACTCTAATGCCGTCGCCTTCATTCTAAGTGGCCTGGGTTGGACTTGACTGATCTTTGCAATCCGTGTCGGCAAGTTGTATCGGTTCTGGGGGCGTGATAAGACTTGCCGTGATTCTAGTGGACAGAATACCACTTTCCCAATGTGCGCTCTACTCCCGGTATCCGTTACCAAAGAATCTGGGTGATTCTTGCAATTTGAGCTATCCTCTATAAGATGGTGGTTTTCTCATTCAGGCACGTTCTCGATCCGATGTCCATCGCCTTTTTGTCGATGCCAAGGGGATCATTAAGAATATAGAAAGCGGAGTGTCAACCGACTTTGAACCTAGTATGGCAACATCGTGGATGGCAAGTTGCAATTGTTTCGTGGGAAACCCGGCGGACATTAACCGGCGGCTTCCATTCCCTCCTTCCTTTCGGCTCATTGACGTTGAAACAATGACGCTTGTGGTACCCACTCCCTTAGATGTTCCCCAGTACATGGTTCTATGTTACATGTGGGAAGATCACCAAGAGGGTCTCCTCTCCACCTGTGAGACCACCATATTCAACTATGAGGTTCTCACACAGCCCAACGGTCTAGCCTCACGTCAGTACACCCCAATGATCAGGGATGTGTTCAATCTCTGTCTCCAACTCAACATCCGTTGTCTCCGACTCGACCGTATCTGCATCATCCAGGATAGCGAAGACGACAAAAAGGAACAAATATCGGACATCTCGACTGTCTACTCCCAATCCAATCTCACAATCTGTTTTGTCATCAACGACAACAACCATAAATCCTTCCTTCTATTCAAGAAAAGGGTCATGAGCAGGAGCCCCCAGATCGGCGACGTCGCTTGGATAGTCAAAGTCAGCCAATTGAATAGACGCGGACGGAAATTTCAAGAATTACAACTTTCTACACGGGCGCTCTTCGTCATGGAAGAGGTTGTGTACTGGCGTTGTGGCTGTGGAATGACAAGTAGTGATCACTGGTATGACAACAACCTCATGTTAGTGATACCATATGAACGCAGTGTTTGAGTACCCCACTCATCTACCTCGAACATGGACATACAAAAGCAAACGGGCCAGCCAATGACTGACTATTATCGGACCATCATTGAAGATCATTCCGAGCGAGGGATCCGGTATTGGCCAGATTCATATCATAACTACCGTTGTGGTCGACACAATGATACAACCTTTTTGACGAACAACAACCACGCACTATGTAAGTCACGAATGTTCCCTGGGCGGTCACGTAGATAAGCTTACCAACTCGCCTTTTCATCTGAATCCAGCTCTGTGAGACGCCACATATCCACAACGGCAGTTACCAACTCAATCTCGTTTCACGACAAACATACCAAGACGTCATGGTATACCTTATAGGTAAGGAGCGGCCTAACGTAATTGACATCTGTCAAACTTCGTGACACCATTGTACAACCTGCCAAACGTGACTAAGACAGACTAGTGCTGGAAAAGGAAGTCACGAAGTAGTTTCCGGATTGTCAAGTAGAAGATGGACTAGTGCAATTGATACAGAGGGCTATATCGTAGTGCCAAAGCTTATGCGCTGATCTCTGTGATGCACCTTGTGAATTTACTATAACACATGTCTCGTGAGCCTGCCACTTCACCTGATGAGATTCACATTAATAGATCACGGGTTTCCACAACAGCACACTAAACATACAATTATACTAGTACTCATTTAAAAAAACAAAAATTAACTAAAACACCAGTCCCAAGTGAATCTCATAACAACGTTACCGAAAATGACGACTACAAACTCGACATCGGTGTAATAAACATAACTCATAAGTCCGACATAGAGAATTTGGCATCCACTCTCATATACCTGTCGATTCCATGGCCAGCCATGAAATTCCCACATTCGAATATACCATCAGTCCTAATTCCGAGGACGAGCTCGGGTTGCTAAGACCAGCCGACAATAAATACTACCTCATATATAGTAATCACTCAGGCCCCAAAACGACACGATGATGATACCAAAGGAGGCACTGTGAGCCCAGCCATAGTTATGGTGTCAAACCAACCATCTCAACCACAGCTGAAAGAAATAATGGTGTCTGATCACAGCAAATGGTCAGATTTAAGCAAAATAACTGTTGCGACACTTGCCTCAACATCTCAAACTCCACCTGAGAAATAAAAGTCTCAAATTAACTCAGCTCAATAACTTTACAACTCTCAAGCGTACTATCTATGAAGGATAGCTAGTAGCTTCAAATGATGCGACAACAACATAAAGAAGTTCTTCTTTCATGGCGAAGACATACCACCACATGAACACATAAAGCGCCATGACCCATGTGGCAGTAAACTCCCTTCGTAGTCGTGACAGTCTAATAGTAGGTCAGGCTACTAAGTTCGACTCCGACTCTCCTATGCGTGAGTAATCTCGACAGGTCGGCTTCGCGCCGTCAGAGACTCTGGAAGGACAAATGACGTCGGTAGGTGATAATAGGTTGTCGATAGATGTTAGGCCATATGTTTAATTTATATGCCGTATATGATAAAAAGCTTGGCGATTGGAGAACTCGGGGATGAAGAGTCCAATGGCTGTATATGGGTCGCCATAGTTGGATAGTCAGCTGGTGTGAGAGGCCTCCTTTTCTGGCTGCTCAGGGGACACAAGATGGTACATTAAAAGTACCTCGTGACGCAACGCGTGGAGACCTTGTCGACGGCAAAATAGATAGAATGTAGTTGGAACTGGGGGAAAGCGATAACGGGCGTCGCGGTGGGACAGGAGTAAACCCCGATAATCAACAACATGTACCCTTCGATGCACCTAATTCTTCGTCTCGACGATTCATATCAACCGAGACACTAGCTCTTGAAGTCTGAAATATGCGACTCCTCCGATCCCTTCCAACTCGAAAAGGTCTATCGCCATCGGCGCACATTAATCCCAAGTCTCTTGCAAAATAGCTGCCATCCATTCCTCTCTCGTATCCTTCCTCTCCTGGCCCCGTAGTAGCCGTAAGAAGAGCCTCTCGCATCTTAAGGTTTTGATCAATTAGTTTCCGTGCAATTACTCGAAACACCTCCTCGACACCTTCTCCTGTCTCAGCTGACACCTCATGACAGGCATCCCAACCGGCTTCACCGCCCCAAAAGCTAAAGTTGCGGGTTGAGTCATTGTCATGAGTAGCCTCTGGCTCTGAGGTGCCCGATCCAAGAAACAAGGCACCTGGTGAGTATGAGTTCAGAGGAGCCCAAGAAGATGCTGCTGTTGGGGTAACTGAGGGAGTATTTTTGGAAGAAGTTGTTGGGGGTGCCAGATTTTCGGCTACATATGCTATACAGCGCTCAAATGGGACTTGACGAGCTGATGGGTCTCTAGAGACTATATCTGACTTGGTACCGACAATATGGAGAATAACATCTGGCGGAAGATGGTCTCTGAGCTCGGCCATCCAATGTGTGAGATGAGTGAAGGAGGCATTATCGGTTACGGAATAGCACAAGATACAAGCGTGAGCTCCACGGTAGTATAATCTTGTTATGGATCTAAAGCGTTCCTGGCCCGCTGAAGGTAATAGTGTTAGAGAGTACACTAAAGGAAGGACACTAAAATTGAGTGAAACAATTCAGAGACAACTTACCTGTATCCCATAGCTGCAAGCGCACATCAGTATCTGAATCCAAATCGTGGATGCGCTTTGTCAAGAAATTTGCGCCAACTGTAGATGTCGTTTGTGCAGGGTCAAAGACTCCTTTACAGTATCTCTGAAGCAAAGAAGTCTTGCCTACGCCCTGGGCGCCGAGGACGACAATCTTGGCCTCAAGCGAGGCGCGTGGCGTGCGAGACATTGAAGAAATTGGTTGCGATTGGCAAAGATAACAAGACGATGAAAGATCAAGAGACAAAGTTTGTAATGCAGCTGCATGCAAGGAAGAAATCCTGAATCCGTACCAAAAAAAGCGACCCAAGTCACGAAAAAACAATACAACGTCCGATAAGTCAAGGAATCAAGCCTATCAATCAGCATTGCCCGACAACACCAAAATAAGAACAGATATATTTATATGCAAGAGCATCTGATCATAAGCTCAAAGAACCGCGGCTGGTGATAAACACAAGATAAAGACTGTTGACTGTTGGATGTATGTATGTACGAATGTATGTATGGATGTATGCAGAACAGAAAGAAAAGAAAAGAAAACAGAAGAGAAAAATCCTCTTCGTCATGCAAGCCGGATGCAAGAATGCACGCCGCAATCCTTTAAGATGGGGGATTTGTGAGGCTGGTTTATTTAGCTGGGCGAGATGACGGATGACCTGAAGGAGTTTGGGGAATCTGGGGATGACTTGATTGTTTACTTTTGGTACAGAGACTACTACCACTTGTAGAAATGCAATACTCCATTCAAATTCATGAAATTCCAGACTAACGATACTCTCAAAGGCAGAAATTTGCCTGCCTCCCTGGTTCCTTCCTTATTGCCTTTACCCGCCAAGCATAGTCCAAACACAAAAGAAACCACGCACGCACGTCATCCCTTCTTGTTTCTTTCCAAAGCTTCTCCTTCCCCTCTTTCTCAAAGCTAAACCTCCACCTTCCTCCATCATGACATCATCATATCCCCCATTATATCCCTGTCAAAGCCTTGTCTGGAATGCCCCGGATTCCCGGTTCCCAGGCGAAAACAAGCGAAAAAAATTACATTGCCCTGACCCTAACCCTACAGTTTGGCTTTAAGCGCGGGTGGAGATGATTGTGGTAACTTCATTCGTTCGTAGGCAGTGTCGGAAAGATAGTCACCGGGAACTGCAGAATGTCCTGTTAAACTGCGAACATCGACGAGATCGGGGGTTAATTCGTCGATTTTAGTGGCGCCTAGAAGACGCATGTTCATTTCGAGTTCGTCACGGAGAAGAGCCATGGCTTTATCGACACCGGGAAGACCGTAGGAGGACATGGCGTACAGGAAAGGTCGTCCGATACCAACTCCTTGAGCTCCAAGACATAAGGCCTTCATGACATCGGTACCACGACGAATACCACCGTCAATGTAGACCTCAAACATCCGACCTTGTCTATCCTTACCCCCAACAATTCCTCTGCTGTGTAAAACAGGCATGACCTCCGCCAAAGTCTCAATCGCCGACCTTGAGA
This sequence comes from Huntiella omanensis, assembly GCA_000833645.1. Lineage (NCBI taxonomy): Eukaryota > Fungi > Ascomycota > Sordariomycetes > Microascales > Ceratocystidaceae > Huntiella > Huntiella omanensis. The sequence goes on along the minus strand of JSUI01006541.1, from coordinate 146,185 downwards.
ACTCCAACTGTCTACCACCATGGTTACTCAACACCACACCTTGAAGGCCCTCCTCATAAGCTCTAATAACATCTTCCACGCGCTGTACACCTTTCAAGACAATCGGCATCTTAGTAACTCCTCTAAACCACGGAACATCCTTCCATGACAGTGCCGGATCAATAAATGAGCTGATTGCTCTAGCAGCGCCCTGACTAGTATCACTCTCCATTCCTTCATCAGCCAGTACTTTTGCTCCCGGATCCGTGAATTTACTGCGCATATCCTTTTCACGTCTACCGAGTTGCGGCGCATCAACCGTGATAAAAAGCGCCTTACAACCACGTTCTTCCGCATGGGCGATGATTTTCTGCGTGATAGACTTATTGGTGTTGACATAAAGTTGCAACCACTGCACTTGTTGCCCATCAGCTGCATCCATAATCTCGTCAAAAGAACACGAAGCCAATGTAGGAATCATCTGTACGACTCCATGTTTCGCAGACGCCTTCGTCAACACCACCTCGCCTTCAGGGTGTCCCAGCTTCCCCAACGCCGTCGCCGTGACATAAAACGGCATGTCAGTTGCAAACCCCAAAAAGCTCGTCTTCAAAGAAACCTTAGCAACATCCACCATGACCCTCGGCCGAAACCAAATTCTCTGGAACGCCCCATGGTTCTCTCGCATGGTAATTTCATCATCAGCCCCCGACGAGTAATAAGCCCAAGCCGGCTTCTTCATAACCCGTCTCGCCACCGCCTCAAAATCAACCAAGTTATAACACTGGCTTAATGGTGGCATCCGAGCAATCTCATCTTGTCTCTCCTTCTCCGCTGCCAATTCGGCAGGTGAAAGAAGACTAGTAGTATCAACGGTAGTCATATCGACGGGCCCAAGATGTTTAGCGGCCGGTAGGTAGCGTTCTAGGGTGTCGCGGGGATGAACGGGGTCAAACTCTTCAGTGGCATCGCGTCCGGCATATTTGAGAATGATTTTCTTGCCACCGGGGTGGTCTATAGAAAGTGTGTGTTAGACAAACGTGTAAGTCATGTTATACATGGCGACCAAGAGCTTACCCGGAAGGAAATCAGTGACATCATAGACATTTCCCTATACCAGTTAGTTTTGATGCGGCCAAATTCTTGGCGGTTTGACTTACATGTACAATCACCCAACAGCTGTCTGCCGTGTTATGTTTAGCCACCTCGGCACCATCAAGTTTCTTGGACATTTTGAATTTCTTTATTCGTGAATATTAACAACAAAAAGAAACAAACATACCCAATTGACACCTGCAACATCTACAACAATCATTAAATACTCAGACCGTCTTCCCTTGTAATGTCTCACCTATTCCCCAATCCGTCCAACCACACTTACATACAGCGCATCCCACATTGATAGTCCGATAAGCAAGGTAATAGCTTAACCTGGCCTACACACATACACTGCGTAATGCCTATCTCCAATAAAACTCCAATCATATCTCCAATAAACATGACCCCATCCTTCCGTCACCCAATCACATACTGCTTATTTACCGGTCACTAAAAAACAGACGTCATGCACTTTTGTAGATGCATTTCATAACCTCCAATCTGCACCTATCAATTCCGTACCGGCCCGGACCGCTTTGTCCCCTCTCGGCAGATAACAGCACCCCACATTCACATATCTAGAAATCATCCTTTAATCCGTGCTTAAGAAGTCACTTTTCTTAAAAACTAATCTACTTGGAACCCAGTATTAAAATACAACAACCACTCTCGCTATTCGCTCACATATTTACAATTCAAAATAACTGACACCACTCATTTCCATGCTCTCAATCCCGCCCACGGATCCGCAGCTTGTCCGGATCCGGAACCTCCTTGTCCACCGTTGGCCGATCCGGCATAGTCCTGTCCTCCGTAGTGATATGTCTGCTGCGGCCCCACTGGCGGCGGTCCAGGCGGAGGCGGCGGCAAGTAACCCCTCTGTTGCGACGGCGGCCTGTTAAGCTGCTGGCCCATCTGAGACTGCATTGCCTGCTGCTGTCCGCTACCTGTTACCTGTGGGTATCCACCATATGCGCCACCAAAACTGGTTTGAGTTGGAGGCGGTGATGCCGGTCCGCGAATACCAAACGTGGTTTGTTGTGGCGGCGGCGATGCCGGGCCGAGGCCAAAGGTCGTCTGCGTAGCGGGTGGCGACGTAGGACCAGGGTTACGGCCGTAATAAGCCGGGTCATAAGCCATTGCGTGGCTAAAACCTGCAGTGCCTGACATGGACTGTGGCGAACTTACACCGGGCTGTTGACCAACTAAAGTAGGATTTCCGTACGTAGATGAATGGTGCATCTGATTAGGCGGTGGCGAGCTGGGCATATTGTGTGAGTACCCGTCATACCGAGGAGCTTGTCCCGATCCAAACAGTGCTGGTGGACGACGGCCCCCACCGGCTGACTCTTGTGGGCTATTTCCACCGTTGTCCATAGACATGCGACTCATCAAGTGTCGCATGCGCTCTTGCTCGAGTTCTGCCTTGGTGGTAGCATCTGGTTGAGACCGCAGACTATCCAGGTTCAAACCACCGCCGCCACCGCCGCCACTTTCACTCTGTTGTCTGATTTGGTCATACAAAAGAGCTCCCTCGTTCTTGCGGTTATTCACAAATGCAGTCACATTCTTGCTATGCGACTCCACCGTGTTCTTTACCTCGGTGTACCAAGACTTGGCCCGCTGCAAACTAGCCTGCAGATCAAGGAACTCTTGATACGCCTTCTTGTACTTGTTGACCACCATATTGCGCTGATTCTGTACAACATCCCACTTTCTCTTTTCCGCCTTGACTCTCTTATCCATTAACAACACATTAACCAGCTGATTGAGCTCTTTGAGCATCTGAACTTGCTTGTGTTGCGCCTGTAGCAACCGGTTTTGATAGGGCTGGAACTTTTCGAGCTCATGTTGGAACAATTGATTCTCCATGCCTGAAACGCTCTTCTTGTTGAAGATGAGTAGTTGTGAAATGTCATCCTTGTGTGCCTATGGTGGGATTAAAGTTAGTAGTCTGTGCCTTGAATCCTTACACAACTCCCAACTCACCTTGTCTTTCAAATCCTTCAAAGTCTGATTACGCTCGCGCTTTAGCATGTTTAATCTCTTCATGCACTCTTCCACCTGCTCAATTTGTTCCGCCACACTCAGCGAGTTGTCATCGAAATCGGCGTCCAAAAGGTTTTGTTCCACCGCTGGGCTGGTTGCACTGTTGGTCTTGACCTTGTGTAGCGCGTTGTAGAAAAGACCGTCGGTATCACTACGTTCCCAAGCAGCCCGCATCTCAGAAAAGTCGCCCTCGTATTGCCGTAACTTCGTAGCAAGTGTGTTGTCCGTTTTCGTAGCATCATCCAGCAGCTGTCGGTAGCGTTCAATTTCATCACGCAATGTCTTGGTTAAAGCTCCACTGGGTTGTTGCGTCCACTGCGACTCGTACTTGGACCGCATCTTTTCACAGCTGCTGGCCTCCTGGTCAAGAAGCTGTTTGCTTGCTTGGAGTGTGGTAACAACAGCCGTCTTTTGCGTCCGCAGGTACTCAAAGATCTTAGTCGGGTTCTCGTGACCAGCAACATCCTCGCACCACATGGAAAAGTCCGAGTCGGGCTTCACCTCCTGTTCCAACCCACCCTTCAGCGCCACTAAACTCTCTGGGAGACCAAGATAATCCAATGCAGCCGCTAGCTCCGTGTTGTTGATATCCACCCGTTCTTGTTCCGCACGCACCAACTTGGCCTTCTCCTCATCGTACAAACTAGCAGACTCTGTTACCGCCAACGGTACAATCTTTCCGAACAAATCAGGACCGGTAATCTTGTTGATATCTTGACCCGAGTAGAGCTCCGTAACGGGAATTGGCTTGGCGGCGGGAAGCTTTGGGATGACACTCAGGGTCTCCTCTGCTGGAATATCCTGGTTGTAAATGTAATCGTTCTCCTTGATATTTTTGCGAAGCAGTTCCTGGGCAGTGACGAGTAGTCTCTTAGTCGTATCCTGTAAAATGGCGCCGCAGTCTGAAGAGAGATTTGAGATTGATGGGGTCGAACTCGGGAACGACATGGCCATTCGGTTGGCGTCCTTAGACATGCGCTCAGCGGCCTGTAGTCGCGCGATAGCAATACCGTGATTGCCAGCATCGTCGTCGATAAGTGCCTGATAGTATTGTGCCATGGCACCAAAGTGGTTTGTTTTGATCTGCAGTGGGGAAGCCCATGACGTCAGCAACCAGAGACATCCTATTATCGGACACTCAAGTGGAGGAATAAACTTACAGTAACCATCATCAACCAGACCTTCTCAAAAACTGCCTTGGTAACGTTTTCTTGCACACCCTCAACCGCCTGGCCATACAGATACGCAGCTTGACTACAAAGCTTAGCCAAAAGACTATTCTTCTTTTGGTCTTGGATCTGGCGCTCCAAAAATACCTCGGTCGCTTGAGCCAGCATAATAGCGATCAAAGTCTTAACGGTTTCTCTACTCAAATCAACCGATGGCGCATGCAAGAAATTGTCGTTGATATACGTGAACATGCCGGCAGCCGCCTGGAACGAATGGTATGACATCTTCAAACCGGCCTCCTCGGAGCGATTCTGGTTGGCAGCATGACAGGACAAAACGGCGGACATGTTGAAAATGATAGAAGCTTTTTCAAAGGCCAGAGAATACTGCGACGTCGATTTGTGCGTGAATGCATCGAACCTGAAGCGGGAGGTAGCACAAGGCGTTAGTCAAGATCTCGATCGGATGAAGCCAAAATCAACCTACCATGTAAACGAAATCTTGATGTGCTGCTCATCTACGGGAAATCTCAAGTCAAGAAGCTCCAACTGTCCGTAGTAGCGATAGAGCATATCACGACCTGTAGTGCTATCCTTGCCGGCGCCTCTCATATCCTGGCGCAGACGATTCAGCGTTGCGCACTCCTCGGCATAGTGTTCGGGATCATCGCTATATGTATCTCTGATATACTCCTTGAGTGGCGTGATCCAGTCAATCTCGTTGGTAGCCTTCAAAGGCACCGAGATCATTGGCGACTGTGTCATGGTGGCAGACAGTTCGGTGGTATGCGGGCGCCGGTTGGCCGATTGCTGGGATGGCTGCTGCCTGGGCTATAAAGTGGGGGGTCGACCGAGACGACGGATACGGTGGCGACAAACGGCGATGGGGGATATTAAGCTATGTCGAGAAAAAGCCGAAGCGAGTGAAATTGTGGTGCCAGCAGCGTAGTTTGACGGCCGAGGAAATGCAACTTGTGCCCAAATTCAAGTTTGACTTCTTGGACTGCGCGGTGGGGGTGGTCGGGCCACCAGCTCGGGGGCTAATTGATAGAATTGACTAGATGAACGAAAGCGGGGAGTAGAGAGACAGCTAGGTGGGGGCTTATTGAGCAGGTTGAACAATGGCGGAATTACAGACAAACGGAGAAAGCTTCTTCCATGTGCCTGTCAGTGTACTTTGGTTTTTGCGAGTGCAGTGATGATGTAGTATGTGTAGTAATAGTATGATGAAGTATAACACGGAAGAGCAGAGGCCGATCGATGTAAGGGGGGACAAAGGCCACGGGGAATTGAGCTATAGAAACGGCTAGTTGAATGGGATGCGTGTCAGGCAGGCGGAAGGTGGTCCTACACTCGGCAAGCCGCAATGCCAGTTGCAGCGTGGATCAGGATAAGTTAGTGTGGGTGGGTGGGTAGCTGCAGATAAACCCTAGAGCCTATACAGTAAGCGATACAGGGTGCAAGTTGAACGTCACAAGACGGGAAGACGGGAAAAGAGGTGAAGAAAGAGGAGCAATGAGACCTCGGGGATGTGTGGGACAAAACACTATTACAGGCGTGTTCGCTTCAGTATATAGTGGAGATATGTGCTGCGTCAAGAGGCTGACAACATTGAGGCCAGAAACGGATTGGTGGGGGTTGCGCCGTTCAGAGTGAAACAGTATATCAAGGATCTTATCGCGGCTACACATCAAGCGACGAAGAAGGGCCATCCAGTGGGGCAAGTATATACGAACGACGGCGATTGTTGTTGTTGTATTCTTTAACGTCTACGAACGACGGCGATAAAATAGAAACCTAGGGAAGTGACAGTGATAGATTGGAGATTATGGTAGGAATGCACGTAGACAAAGGAAAATGGCCTGGTCGATCTAGAGGCTGGATTGAATCCGCCCGAACCGTAAACATTCCCTTGCGGATTTGGCGCACATTGTATATACACAACCAACATTTCGTCCTACCATTCAACAGCCAAATCTGCACCATAAAACCCATAAGCGCGGTGATTTGCCACCACCTGACATCCCATTAATCAACTACGATAAAGCATATTACTTCGTCTCTTGCGCTACACACAGCACCTGCCTGCAAATCATCAAACGGGAGGAAGGCCGAAGAAGTGCATGCAGAGTTGCCAGCATCAGGGCAGAAGCCACGAGTCATAGACAGTGCCTTGAACTGTGTAGATTAACATGGAGGTGACCGGCGTCACCGTTTAAGACATTTCTCTAGACACTGTCTCAACCCGACGAACCCGATATCCAAGGCCATAGACATCGCGACAAGACAACTCAACCTACCTCAAGTCCCCGTCGTCAAGATCTCAAAGTCTTTCTCGTCCAAAGGAATAATCACACCTTGTCACCATCGGGCGTCCACAAGCCAATCAATCACACAACATTCCTTCAAACCATCAAAGCGCCAAGCTGCCGAGTTCAAAAACCCCGTTCACGAGCCCATCTGCCAACCTCGCCGGCCCCGCCAATCCCCTGATAGCCCCTGCAAGTTTAGCCGCCGGTGGCCACATTGAATGACCGCCTGCCGATGGGGAAAATTCCCATGCTATGCACGTAACAGCCAACCAGAGGGGCTTCCAGGGGTTTACTCTGGAGGAGGTCGAATAGAGTCGACTGAATACGACGACCATGTATGGGTTGGGGGAGTATACACATGTTCAGGATGAGGGGGCCGGGCGTAGATATGTACAGACGGATTACAAGCTAAAGGCGAAGAAGGAAATCCATCTCATAGAGTTGTCATGGGCCGACCCGATGCCGAGATTGGCGGTTTCGCTGTCCGGTCATCCTACATGTACACACCGATATACTCACAACATGCAAGCAAGAAACACAAGTTAAACTCCAAAAATGGCTATGAATATTTATCTGTTGGTACAAGATGACTCTACCTTAGCATCGTCATGGTTTAATAAAATTATTTTACAACGGACTCCAGTCGACGCTTTTGTCGCAAGCAGCCCCGACAGACGACATCGTAATGTCTCCATCCATCAAACAAGATGACAAATAGAACCAAAAGACTTAGTTCTTCTTGTTCTTGTCGTCCTTTCCTTCACCGTTCACCTCCGCGTTGTGCTCCGCGTTGTTCGTCAGCCTATGCCAAATCGACTTGAGGAAGCCCTCATTCTTGTGCGAGATATCCGCAGCATCCGGTGACCTATCTACGTTGTTAGTAATTCATCTGCAGTATACCAAACTCTGCTGGAACTTACTGTGAATCCCCTCTGCCCACATTCATGACTCTCTTCGCTGTCTTATCACCCATCTCCTCCGCCAACATCTCCAGCAACACTCTTTGGTTGTTGCTCAGATACTTGGGCAACCCCACCTTATACTCCACTCTCAAATCACCCCGTCCTCTACCATTAACCCTCGGCATACCATGGCCGGAGAGTGTAACCTTATCTCCCGTGTTCGTACCCGTCGCAACCCTGACATTAACACTGCCGTCCAAAGTCGGCACCCTAACCTCACCACCCAACGCCGCCGTAGTCATTGGCAACGTCGCCGTGTAAAGGATATCCGAGCCAGCTCTCTTGAACCGTGGGTCCGGCTGCACATGCACATGCACGTACAGATCACCTCTCTTCGTCCGCACATTATCCTCCATAACCTGACCCGTCACCGGCGCATCACCAGCACCGTCGATTCTCAAACGCATGCCGTCGTCCACACCAGCGGGGATATCCACCGTAATAGTCTTGCGCGTGCGAACAACACCGAAACCTTCGCAAGGGCTACATTCTGAGCCAGGAGGGTACATTGCGCCGGAGCCCTGGCACGAGTGGCAAGTGACGCCAATTTGAAGACCACCAGGGATAGTCCGAAGGATAGAGCCAGAGCCATGGCAAGTTGGGCATGAAGATTTCTTAGTTCCCTTGTGAACACCACGACCATCACAAGAAGAGCAAGTAGTCGCAGGCGTAATTGGAATCTTCTTGCTCACACCCTGTGCAGCCTCTTGGAACGAGATATTAACCGCCTCCTCGATATTCTCTCCCACAAACACCTCATGGAATCCACTTCTCGCCGTTCTCGGTCCACTGCTACCACCACCGAAGCCCCTCCCATTCGCAAACGCATTGAAGATATCCTCAAACCCACCAAACCCACCACCGAACCCTCCAAAGCCCTGGCCAAACGGACTCCCGCCCTGTCCAGGTCCAGGACCACCACCACCCTGATCGAACGCTGCCGAACCAAACTGATCAAACTGCTTCCGCTTCTCCGCATCCGAAAGAATCTCATATGCAGCCTGGATCTCGGCAAATTTGTCCTTGGCACCGGCGTCCTTGTTGGTATCGGGGTGGTACTTTTTCGCGAGCCCGTAGTAAGCCTTTTTGATTTCGCCGGCCGAGGCACTCTTGTTGACTCCAAGGGTTCCGTATGGGTCGGAAGGTGCGAGGTTTCTAGTCGTAGCGTGGAATTTCTATAAGCCATATCCGTTAGTAACTATACTTCTTCCTACAGTCTCTCGTACAAACTCACCCGAACCTCAGACGGCATCGCCGCCCCGGCGGAGACAGTCACCCGCTTAGCCGCCCGATACCCTCTAACCTGACCGGGACTAACAACTCTCTTAACAACCGCACTCTGCGCCCCCGTCAGCAGACGACGAGGGACACTTTTAGACATAACACTCGAGCTCATGATCAACTCTAATCACCCCAATAATTCGCACAAAGCTAATCGTCAATATCCAAACAACTGAGTCGTCGAAAAAAGTCAAGTCTGTATCAACACCCCAGCGAGCCCAGCAAAAACGCAGGGGCCAATAGGAAGTGCTCCGAAACCCTTTGTATTTGAAATCCGTCTAGAAAGAACCGGACTTGCGCCTCGAAGCTATTAGTAGTTCAACACAAAAAGAAGAATTGAAAATGATCCAAAAATGTAACCTTTGACAAGGAAATTTCGTCAATAATCGAAATTTCAAAATCCAAATAAAGCAGAAGACTTCACACCACCAAGGCCTCTACAATTTTCTACCTACAACTTCGCGCAGTTTCCAAAAGTTTCGACGCAACTTGATAATTGACGGTATTCCCATCCTCTCAACCCCCCCACACCCTGCACCACCTGCCACGCCTTCAAAAACTTCTCTAAAGTGGTTTCGCCAGCCGCCAAGCTAAATGCAGTCCCACTCCACTTCACCGGCAAAAGCTTCAAACCCTCACCGGCGGCCCCTTCCTTCTAGAAACCCTAGTCTCTTATCGTAACTGTCGCAATCGGCAGAACATCGTGAGTATTGTCTATGAAATTTGCGCCCATTTAACTCGTCAATCTTGTCGCATAACAGCCATCTAATGGATCGTCAAATCGCAACCTAGTGAGATTACCTACACAATAATAATGCCTATTGAATTCCAACTGCCGCTTATCTCCCACAACTAATGCGCTTTGTGCACAGAAATTCCGCGCCCCAGCTCGACAAGGGTAATTATGGGCCATCCACAGAATCTGTGTTCAGGCAACTCTACATACTTTTCATGTTGTCACATGTTCAGTCCACGGTACATAGTTTGGAAGAGTCTGCATACACTTGAGTACGGAACAAGAATTTCTTTAAATCTGAAATAAAGTTGAAAAACAAGCCGCTAGAGAGTTTTTTTCCACCCCAAAACGCCAAAGGAAGCAGTCGGTCTACTAACAAGCAGCCGCTGCAAAGAGAAAAATCCTTTAATTAAAACAAAATCCCATGACAGTAGAACCAATGCACAAACAAGAAGGGAGAATCCTAGCTCACCCTCGCTCAAAGGCGCACCAAAGAAGAAAGAAAACAAACATGACCGACGATAGTAAAGAAAGAAAACAATCATCAAGATCGATGCATCGAACCACTATGTCACCGCCAATCGCCATCCTACTTGATCCGTAGTAGTTATGATTAGAAACGCACAAACAAAGCGCAGGCGCAAGAGAACTTGCAGCTGCAAACTCCACTTTGACGTTCTCCTTGCATTGTTCACTTTGCATGGCACCAGGGCCAATGACGATATTATCGGTGGTCGTTGTGGCAAAGACTTTCTGGTGTATACTCTGACACCAGAAGTAACATAGGCAGCGACGGTGTTGCTACGAATAGCTAGTGATGCAAAGCTTCGAAGTCGTAGGTAGTAGATGTGGAGAGACCGGACGGAGTAGATGACGATAGCTAAGTAGTCTCTTATGAACAAGAGATAGTGGTCCGAAAATCGAGCCGAGAAGTAAAAAATAACAATGATGCCGCAGCATTCCAACCGATTAACTGTGAACCTCGAGTTGGTGCTCAGCAAGAGAAGCAAAAGCAACTCTTGTTTACCAGTCGACTCCCATTATCCAGGTAGTGACCAGTAGACCAAAGCAGCGACAGCCTTCATCAGGCCATCGCCGCTTCAGTCACCTATTTCGTGGTAAATACTGGGTCTATAGGTATGGCGGGTATCTCTGGGCGCGTCCCCTCTTGTCGCAAGTTGGAGATGAAGTCGACGATAACGTCATTCTCATTTATTGGGTTGACGTCAAAGTGCTTCTGGACTGCCACAGCGAGCTGCTCTTTCGTTTGGCGGTCGGTGGTATACTTCTGGGAAGTCCGGCGCCTCCGAGCATTCACCATGGTAGGTGAGTACATGCCGATACTGCCTGGGACAGCAATCCAGTAGTAGTATGAAGAGTATAGGTATGGCGCGGGTGTGTCGAGATTGTGGTGGCGGCGGTAGTTTTCGAGAGATTCGCGGTCGAATGATGCCCAATCGGTCTTTCAGAGAAACAATTAGCTAACTGAGGGCGAAAGGAAAATGACAAGCCAATGGCATTGGAGAATAACGGTGGATGATACTTACCGCAGGTCCTGACTTCTCTGGAGTCGCCGCTTTGCTTGGAGGTAGTATCACGGGAGTGTCCTTGGATTTCTTCTTAGAGACCTTCTCCTTGTGATTGGACTCCGGTTTGGAGTCGTCATTGTTGCGCGGCTTGGATGGTGCCATTGTGAAGATAATCTGGTTGTGTAATTGGGAATTGACAAAATTGTATTAAACAAGTTTAGTCTGCTGTGGATATCGTGTGTTGATGACATCAATATGCAAGTCGATAGAACAAAGAAAAATCTTCGGAGGTGGTTCGGATAGTAAAAACAAAAAGAAAGCCAAGAAAGTAAAGTTATCGACTCTTGAAACTGACCAGGTTAATGACCAGTAAAGAGGTAGGAGTGATACGGCGACCCTAGAAGCAAAGTTAGTCGATACAGGTCGGGGCGGGGATTACGTGAATAGAAAGAGCTAAAGCGAACAAACAACGAGAGTGATCTACTCAACGTAAACAGAAGCCAGTAAAAAGAGAACAAGGTGCTTTCCAACTTTTGCAAAGCCAAGAGACAAATAGTGTGTTCGAGGTAGCTGATTTAGCAATAATGATCTAGACTTCTTCTTTCTTTCTTCGTTTTCTATCCCTTCACTTGCTAGAAACGGCCGTACAAGTTGCGCCAGTCTTGCCTTCAACCCACCGCCATTTTTCCGTAGTCTGCTTCTTTCGTCACCTTCCCGCGCAAAAAAGGGCCCATTTCTGGCTTGGCTGGCTAGCCAACCTGGTGTGCGCTTTCTTTTTCGTTGCCAACCAAAATTCGACACCCCTGTCCCTTCAATTGGCCGACTTTGGACAACGACGACGTCACGTAGCTGTTATATGATTGGTCCGATAAGCTGATAACATCTAAGCACTGTAGATAGCATGGACAGGGGTATATCTCGCTTAGGGTGCAGGGTCGCAGTTCTCGTGTGTAGCAGGCCAGGCTTTTTCGCCCGGTTGCGGGGAGGCAGAAGAGTGTTGAATGGAAGGTTAGCTCGGAGAAGTCATCGTATTTAATGGGGTTCCCATCGTCATTGGTGGGAAAAATCATCGGCATCGTATTGACCAGTTGATAGGGTATATAGTGGCGACATTTTTTGTGTCTTTTTGGCTCGTTGCCATGTTATGACTGCGGAAAATGAATGGAGAGACCGCGTGAAAAAGCAGGCGATGTGGAAAAGTGCGTCCGGGTTTAGTTAAATCAAGGGAGGATTTATGCTGTACCACAAATCTGCAAGCCATTTTCCCTCTCTAAGAACAAGTTAGTGAAGCGAAGGGGTAGTGTGTTTGAAACTGCTGATAGACGGATCAATCAAGTATTGAGACGTAGAATGACGATGAATAGAGAAATATATGTCTAGTTCAAGGTTTCGTTTCAAAGTCGGATAGAACGAATTCGGTAACAATCCAAAGGTGGAAGGTTCGACAACACGGAACAATTCATTGACGATGGCGGGGCTTTTGTTGGATGGCGGTTGTCGAAGGGTTGTATCATGTCGGTTGTTAGGGTTATTGACCACTATAACTCTTTCGGTCGACCCAATCTCACGATTCCGATTGTGAAGATGGTGATTTGTGCACGATTGGTCCGAGATCTCGTTACCAACAGAATCTCCGATCATATCGAGTTATCTTCTTGACTCAATACAACAAGTTATGGCGTGAGGCTACATCGATTGGTTACCCCTCTTCCCCTCACTTGACCGCCTGACCAGGATAACCCCCATGGCTTGTTCATTGGCAAGGTCACTTGGCTCTGTGCCATAGATGGCCACGGCTTGACATGTGAATGGATGGAGGCTTGACAGCAGTTTTGACATCAGTTTTGACAGACCAGAAAACTGTAGCTTCATGGGTTAAATGCCCTGGCTTGGTATATATGCTACGAGAGTCGCATCATGGCCCGGGAGACTCCCATTACGGACATATAACGCCACTATCTTGAATTCCTCGCATTAAGGCCCGCGCCTCACTGCTTGACAGGACCGAAGTGTCGGTAATCGACGTACGATGGCCGCGTAAGGTGGTAGAAACGGTTTAGGGACTTCCATAACCGTAATTCCTATCACGTAGCATATCGAATTCGGGTCAAATATCTCCGAAGTATGAACTGTATCCAAGTGGCAATACCACCCAACAGACAATGGAACTGTTTGATTCGGCCGGTTACCAAGCGAAAACTGCTGTAGCTGCCTACGCAAACCGCAAGTTCCACTCAGACCCATTACCCCGCTTGACGTTGACCGAACATTGGCAGGATGTTCCTTCGCGGTATTTACCCTGACTGATAGGTCTGAGCGACCGGTGACTGAATGAGGTGTTGACATCCTGTTGCCACCACCCGTCCATCCAAGTGGTCTTTGATATGCAAGCGAGACCAAGCTGACAGTCTCTTGAGGAAAAATACCAACTGCGTGGGAAATTGGCACGTACCTGAAGCGTTCTTTGGATTTGCCCGTCTGTACCTTTTGTCTGAACCATGCGAGTATGTCTGTACAGGATACGCCGTCAGTGATAGTGCAGACGCCCCACACCATAGTCTGCTTCGTGGTTCGCCTTGTTATTTCCAAAGTGGAAAGTCGTTCCGTTTAGCAGACTATGGCAAAACGGTGGCTCGACACATATCAAGAAACACTAACCGACCTGATCTCGGCTCGTTGCGCAAAGGACGTTGCCTTCATCTCCATCACTAGTAAAGTACATTCTGTGCACATCTCCATACATATGCACATGTGCACATACAAGACCACCTCCTAAAATGGAACTGGGACGCCCTCCTTCCCAAGATGGCCCCTAAAAAGGCGGATTTTCCATGTTTTGTTTGGGATTTCTGGGATCGCTAATGCGGAGGGAGTACCTGTGTTACTGTGATTGTGTGACGGGTTTGGTCGCCGGAAAGGTTTGTGGAAGGGAGTTTGACGGGACGACTTACGTGGTTTGTATCCCGTTTGGTTACAAAGATAGGGAGAAATGGAAGGAAAGAGGAAGGTGTTTAAGTTGACATGTGCAGATGTCGGGATGACGCGGTGACAGGCATGTATGTACATACATATGTATGATGGATGCCGTCGACGAGAACTGACGAGTCACTCCTAAGGATCGATCGAGGGTGATGTTAGATCTAAACGGTCATCTCCACATCGGATCATTACTGTTTGTATCTGCGGTAAGCTTCTCAAAGTGCACATATCCGTTTCAATCTTGATATTCCTAAATTTTCCGTCGCCCCGACCCCAAATTAACCTCCAGCGCCTACCCGCATATCCCCTAACAGCCTCATTCTCACCGCAACTATCGCACACGCATACACTGCATCGGAGACTGAACTTTCAAAGTCGCCGTTGCGGTTCAGCCGGTTAATCAATATTCGGGTCGTAAGTCACCATCAGGTAGAAGTTTGCTACCTGTTGGATATTCAAGTTTAGTGTGCACAAAGGTTCCACAACCAAAAAGGGCGTTCGACCGACATGAATTAGTTTTGTCAGTGAACGTGATACTAAACAAACGATGTAACGAGTGTGGGTCTGACACGGCATTACCGGTAGGTACATATCTCCGAAATTCAGTAGATCCCGAATATTCTTTCAAGTTTACTGGGACTCGATGTATGTACATATGTACACATGCATATATGTGTGTTCACCAACAATCGAACTCAATCAAATTTTCAAAGCATCTTACGTTCCAAGATAAAGAAACATCGGATGTTGAGACTACAACCCATGTTGAAGTTCGTGGGGGTTCTGACAAGGCAGGTGGATATCAAGCTTGATTTGTTTGATGCAAGTAATGAGGCTCGTGGTTGATGCCCGTAATGAACGTGGGGGTTTCCCGAACTCTTGTGAGTGTATCAAAAAGGATAGATTGGCGTTTTGTCAGGTCTTAAACTTCCTCTGATAGCAACTTACCGGAGTTTGTAGCCACTAGCTGAATGTCTCACTTATACGTCTTGACTCTGTCCACCAATGTATTGTTTTGTCCAAATACAGTCGTGAATGGAATTCAGGGGCCACCATATACACACACATGTGTACACATATACATCTGTCAATGAAAACTCAATCCTATACACACAAAATAAACAAATCTAGAACCCAATCGTATGGACGAAATCAACCCCCACGCGTCAATGTAACCAAGAAAACTAAACCAGCCCATCGTCTCCATCCCGATTCACACATGCATAAACCCCGGCTCACGCGCAATCTGAAATCAGGCGGTGCTTCTAGTGTGCGTCTGGAAGGCGGGTAGTGGTAAATTTGTCCGCAAATGAGAGGATACACTAGTGTAATGGTGACAATTGTGTTTTTTAGCGCCGGGTAATTAGGCTCTATATGGGTTGGACAATGACTTGTGAATGGATTGCTGAATGTAGTCGTCACTATTGTGATGGATTTAGGTGATATTTAGTCGTTTCGGATTATGTGTGTACATATGTATATATATGTTGGTTAGCTAATTGTGTTGGCAAAGTCACACGTCATTGTGTGTGGCCTCGGTCACGGGGTTCGGCCGATAGCACACTAAGATATAGAACTGAGACATTTTCTACGCTTTACATCATAGTCATCAGTAATTGATTTGACCTCATGTGAAATCAGCTCAGCGATATCCGGTTGTATTATTGAAGTTATATGGCACGTTACAACCACAAATCCGGAAGCTCAAGAATATCTCACAGCAACATTCATCTCCAAAAGATGTCCCCATAAAATAAACGAATGACAACATGTCGTCCGTCCTCGATCCCTTAAACCACGTTTGACCCCCCAAAATCCACCACAGTTTCGTACACCAATTCTACAAAATGCAACACTATCACACCCACCCGTCTGTAGCTTCCACCCATCTCTAAATAGTCTAGTCCAAGCTCACCCCAAGTACCGACCACGAAAATCCCACCCAATCGGGCCCCCAACTATCCAGCCCGCCCATCTACGCCAACAGCATCGCTTAAAGACCTTTAGAACCTGATCCGTTCCTGAGGCCTTCACAACTAGAGTCTCTAGTAAAAATCATCTCCAACAAAACGACCGGTCAACAAAACTCAGAACTCCTCATATCTAGAGAAAAATCCGTGGTTTCTCCGATCGCCCGGTTATCTAGTAAGGCGAAGGTGTGTTTGAACCTTTGCCTAGTCTGCATGTGGCCTCCCTGTTCTTAGCTACAACATCCAGCTACACTGATTTCCAGCCCGAGACATCCCGACGTCGATTTCCTCGTGCTTGTTCATGGTTATTGAGCAACAAAGGAAAATAGACAGACAAATACGCATATTACTGTTGTAATGTTTTCGATATGTCCATGCTGTGAACTAGGTTGGATTTGACCTCTATTTGCCCCCGTCGGCCGATAGATTTGTATGGATGTATCGACACCTGAAAATGGCCGGGCTGGGGATCAACTGTGGGCACGGGTCAAGTGACTGTAGTGAGTATTGTGAAATATTGGAAATGGTGATTTGAAGTCATGGATGGCTGGTCTTGAAAATACAAGAGTATGTGTTGAGCCAGTGGTTACGATGTCCTGATTCGGCGGATATTCCTGACGTGATATACGCACGCACATTGTACTTGTACGCAAGCGAAACCTCCTCTTCACCCGTCTTCATCACAGATTATCTTCATAGACTCGCGGATTCCAGATGGAGACGGGTCGGTGGGGTTTGTTGAAGTTCCTAGTAAATCGTGTCTCACCTTGATTGGGACCGTGCTTTATTCCCTTTCGGGACAACAATAAACGTGTTAGATATGGGATACGCTAACATTTGTAGTCTATGATATGTCGAATCCTCGACCGCTATTTCAGAACAAAGGACCTAGCTAGATTTTTGCCCATAGGAAGGTAGACAGCTGTCATGAGACGAGCTTAGATGGATGATACAAAGTATGCCCGTGGTACAATTTTGAGTTCTCTCCCCCGCACTATGATTCTCGGGACATCCGTGATACATCAGGACCACGTCAGGCCTCGCTTTTCCGTCCAGTAAAAACACACTGTCTATCTCAACAAGGGCAGCCCAGACCAATGTTGCGCATATTATAGCGTGGCCACGATACCGTCATATTCCCTGCGACGTCAAAGACAAACAGACAGAGCACGAGTGCATTCAGATATGTGCATATGTACAGCATGTATGTACACATGCCCGTAGTAAGGCCCAAGTTACAGTAAAGCTGGATCCTTTTTTTTCTTATTTTTATCTATTTTTTTTTAGTTAGCTTGTTCATAGTTTGTAAGCGGCGAATAAGCTGAGGCCCGCAAATCGCTCTAGCTTCTAGTGCGAGGCCATTGTTCATCGTTGTTTGTTAGTTTGAAAATAATCTTTTACACCATTTATGCGCATAACTTATAGATATGTTCGCATTTACAATGTACAACATGGTAAAATACAGAGCCATACCGTCGGGTTCCTCTCTTCTCGATCCGTCACGATCCGTCAATCCATCCGCCATGGGCATTAATTCATACATATCCAGCTCCAAGAGAAATTATGGATTCTCCGTCGAGTGGACTTGTGGGACCCACACTCTGGACGCTTCCATAGACATGGCCTCCGGCTCGCTTCCCTGTGGGTGGCGTCCCACTTGTTCCGCTTCCCCAGGTGTGAGCTAGCCTAGGAATACGTCTATAGTGGATCACGTTCAGTGCATGTTTAATCCATCCCTAGTTTTCTTGTTTCCCGTGTCTCATTTTTGCCATTGTTGGTGGGTACATTATAAAAGCAGACGTAGTGTTTTGACAGACAAAGACTTGTCTTAGGTGGATATGGATGATTCACTACTTTAGCGTGGTTCATGGCATTGTTGGAGAAGTCTGGGAGAGGGTTATTTCCTGAGCATTTTATTGTGCATGCCGAGGAGAAGACTTGGAGGACCGGATCCACCCGGCTGGTTTACATACATCACGGGTGGGCGGATCCTAATGGTATCACGGGCCGTTACTTGGGTACATGAGTCGGGACACAGACGGGGCGGTTTTCTTGTTGCTACTTTGATGCTTGAGTATGTCCCTGGTATATATATGTGTATGATCTCATGACATGAGATTCAAGCCTTTCTTAACCTTCTTCAACCAAACAATCAACAAAACTCTCACCAAAAAAAAGCTAAACATGCCTCAATCCCATGAACCCTGTAACAAAGCTGCATCAGTCCCATCCCATTATATCCATGCCTACGTCTCGTTTGCTCCTCTCAGTCCGTCTTCTCCTTCTCTCCCGCCAGGACCAGGCTCGATGTGCGTAAAAAAAGCCCAGCCAGCCAACAGCCAGCTAGCAGCACCAGACAGTTCAGGCCCTTGCCCTGCAGCGTGGACTCCCGTTTCTTACTCTTCCCAACCTGGGATTAGATTTCTAAAGCTTGAGCGCATCTGTGGTAGTACTTGAACGCCAGGTTTCCCGCTCTTGGGGGTTTCTCGACTCACATTGCTATGTATGGTCATATATCTGCACAGCTTGACTTGATGCTTGTTTTGTCAAGTTACGAGGACTAACACCACTAAAAGGCTTGCAGTTTTTATTATTCCTTTTTTTTTCGGTCATCTATACCTTGTCACTGATTCCAAAGTAACGTACGGACGGTATTCTCACGTATTCTCTTCTTTCCTTCTTCTTTTTCTTCCTTTTTCCTCCCTAGGTTACAACATTATATCGTCGACTTATTCCATTCCCTTCCTCTTTTGTCGCCTTACGCATATTAAAGGCACTTCTACATAATTACCGCAGACTGGCTCGTGTTGTCCCACCAGACAGTCCACACACAAGCCCTTCCTCGCAAGAACAAGAGACAGTGCCGCCGCCGTCTCAAACAGAAAAAAAAGAGAACCTAAGAAGAAAAAAAGAAGCGCGACCTTCGGATGCCCAATGCTTCTTACCTTGCTCGACTCTTTCTTACTTGACTACTTGCGCCAGTTCATGTCTCTGAGACCAACCTTAGTATCTTGATCATCACCATTTATATTTGTCTTCAAGCTCATCGACGCCGCCTTTTTCTTAAATTTACTTCGGCTTGGGGAAGGATACGTCCTTGTACCACTTTATTCGGCATTCTCCCTTCTTGGTTGTCCTTCGTCATAGCTTTATTCTTACATAGCCCCAAGATTACATATATACTGCATACATACGGTCCGTTGATCGACATCTTCGCAAAGACTCGCCATGCCGTAGGCGCTTCCAAGGTTGCTAAACCATTGCTTCGAACTGTGAAGAGATACAGAATATTCCAGACGGAAGAGAACCACGGCTCAACCTCTTGCGCAACCTTGATTATTAGCGCCTTTTTGTCAGCGACCGCTGTATACCATCAGCCCAAGTTAGATTGGCCCATCAGAGTCTACCACTTGATACCACCAAGATATCTTGCAACTGCGACTCTATTACTACCCCGCCAACCCAATTCCTTACGCCATAAACACACACAAAGAGTCGGAAATATACTACGCAAAACCACCCATTGGGCAACAACCACCCGAGTCTCGTACTCGTCAACTTTCAGCCATGACAACAATCATGCAACCCCCACAAGACCCGTCTCTCCCCAACGGGACCTCCGCCATATCACCTATTTCGCCACGACATGAAAGTCACGGAAGCCCACCAGACGACAGCCACGATGATGAGGGAGGGCGTGGAAGACGACGGAGTAGATCCGAGGCCGGTGACGATGACGGAGCCCCAGGACACTCCGAAGGTCCCACAAGAAAACGGAGACGGAGTAGGAAAGGGCTGGACAAGAAGTTTTTATGTCCTCATGATGGCTGTGGAAAGACTTATTCTCGGGCTGAGCATTTGTAAGTTTGGTCGAGATGAGAAGAAACAATGGGAAAACTAACATGCCTGTAGATACCGACATCAACTTAACCATAATCCCAAACAGATCTACGCCTGCGATTACCCAGATTGCACGCGCACATTCGTCCGTTTAGATCTATGTAACCGACATAAAGACCGCCATACGGCCCGCGGCTCACACATGTTCCGGAAAGATTCAATTCACTCGACGAATCAAACACCGTCAGGTCCATCACAGCCGGGACAAGTACCCCCGCTGCAAACGCAAACGCAAGCACAAATGCAGATGCACATGCCGATGCAAATGCAAATGCAGCACCACGTTTCAACAAACCCCATGCAAACTCAACTGTCGGGTTCCACGTCACGACCTATGCAGAACCAGATGCACTCGGGTACTCCAAGTTCGCAGATTTCAGGGTCCATGGGGACTGGCATGATGGGGTCCGGTCAGAATATGCCGCCTCCAACACCGAATGTCAGCCACGCTTTGACCGATAGCATTTCACCTACTACGACGGCTCCATCAGCATTTACGCCTACCGATAGTATCACAAGTGAATCTCAACGACCGGCCTTATTCACAAACCCGACGACTGGACCTGTAAACCCTGTGCGCCGAGCAATGATGCCTACCCACGGAATGACCAGCGCATCTCACCCTATGCCCTTTCCCGCCAGTGCCCCTCTTCACCCGGTCGATAGTCCATACGGAAACATGATGATGATAGGTGGTCGACGAATGCCACAGCCAGCGACTATTCACTCTCCCAACAGTATGGTCCCGCAATCCGGCCCTTCAACAAACGGAATGAACGTGAACAACTTCCACGTAATGTCACCAGTTTCCACCGCCTCTTCGTTTCCCGTGCCCGCCCCGAGAAGTGCCCCGCAACATCCAGTGTTACTACCCAACCAGTCGTTTCCACCGTGCAACTTGCCGTCGTCAAATTTCAACAACGGAGAAACAAGTTCAGATGTAATGGGCTTCAACGGGACACAGGGTGAGTTGAGCGGGGGATTATGCGGACAACCGGAATTGATGATGTTGGATGCCATGCAGACTTATCCAATGTTTGGCAGTGAGAATCTCATGAACAAGTCGCCATATGTGAGTATGCCAACCGACTTGATTAATTATCTGTTCAGTGAACAGTCCCCGGTAAACCAAGCCATGGCTTATCAAAAGTAAGTTTCCTAGTCTGCGCTATAAAGCTTACATATACTAACTTGAATAGTGGCGGATACTCGAGCTACTCACAAATGTACATGGGCCCACCAGGAAACACTTTTGGCTACATGCCCAATCTGCAGACCCAAGTAATGGCGGTAAACAACCTGTTAGAACGGAACCTCCCCGAGGCCACCATATCCGACGCTAAGAGCCAAGAAATCTTCGACTTCGTAAAACAACGCTTCGTCGAACGCGGTGAAGTCCCCGAAGACCGAAAGGGGGAAGATCTTATTGCAGGAGACCGAAGCCAACCCACCCACATGTTCAGTAAACGCATGATGCAAGCCTTCATTGGTTCCTACTGGCTCCATTTCAGCGATCAAATTCCCGTGCTACATAAGCCTACTTTCTCGCCAGATCAAACGCCTTGTTTACTCCTGTTATCAATGATGGCCATCGGTGCAGCCTTCTTGGATAAAATGACTCACGGGGATAGAATCACCAACATTGGCGCGCAACTGTCTAATTTTTTGGCTTGGCATATTCGTTGGGAAATGTTCATGGATAAACATTTCCAAGCTCCGGCCAAACTATGGGCCTTCCAAGCTATGCTTCTCCTAGAAATCTATGAGAAAATGTATTCGACCCAGGAACTCCACGAGCGTGCCTCAGTACACCACGCCACCACGATTGCTATGATGCGCCGTGGACGCGCCCTAGTGTGGAAATCTGTCTCTGCTGATTCTCCGTCAGAACTTGCGGCCGGGAGACGATCAAGACAGTCTAGTACGCCAGGGCCAGGAACGGCTGATGACTGGTGGAATCATTGGATTATCAATGAGTCGACGAGAAGAACGGCATTTGCAGCATTCTTGATTGATTCGATTCATTGTAAGATGTTTGGTCATTCGAGTGTCATGGTTGCCCATGAGTTGAGATTACCATTACCCTGCGATGAAGCTTTATGGCGAGCGACAAGCGGTTCTGAAGTAGGCCGATTAGAAACGGTAGCCGCGTCAAACGGGTTCAAAGCCCTTTCTTTCCTTGAAGCTCTCCGAAAGACGCTTCAAGGCGGTGAAGTCCAAACCAATGCCTTTGGCAGAATGGTCCTTATGGCCGGCATGTTGAATGTATCCTGGCACATGGAACAACGTGATCTCCAAGTCAACATGCTCGGCAGTGGTATACAAGCCACCCTCGGCGGTCGTGACAAATGGCGAATGACATTGACAACCGCCTTCGACACCTGGAACGCCAACTTTTCCAAAACGCACGGAGACGACCCCTACGGAAGTCTCGATCCTAGCCGACGTCAGGAAATAACCACCAACCTGCAAAGTCGGACAGTTCTCCACCACCTTGCTCATATCGCATTACACGTTGACGTCATCGATTGTCAAATCTATGCGCGGTCAAAGAGACTTCTTGGTAGGGGAATTTCCGAGTCGGACCTCCGGAGTGCCCAGAGACGAATGCGTGATAAATGGGTTCAATCGGCGCGTGCGCGTGATGCTATGTGGTATGCGGTTGATTTCCTGTGTACGGTGCTTATTCCTGCGGATCGAGGTCTTCCACGTGGGCCGGGCTTCAACCCTGATGACCCGTATAACGCGCGAGACGACGTCTTGTTGAATCGGCCGTGGGTGGTTTTCCTGGCCTCGTTGGTTGTGTGGTGCTATGGACATGCGTCTGAGGGACGTTGTGCTGAACAGGATATTCCTAAGAACCACGGAGAAGCGGTCGCGCAAATGCGCGATTACCTTATTCGCTTTGGAAGTATCAGTTCCCCATCCGAGCTCCAGGGAATGAAAGGGCTCAACAACACTACAGGACTTCTCATGGTTCTTCGCAAGAGCTTTGATGAGACTAGGTGGGCTTTACTTAGAGATGGCTCTAAACTGCTCAATAACTGTATTGACCTTAATACCGGGGCAATGCAGTAGGTGGATGTATATATACCAATAGTTAAAAGTAGATAGTACTTGGCCAAATGGCTTATGTTGTAATGATTATCACATGTTTCGGGTCACTTTGGATGGACTTAGGGTTATCGGCAGGGATTATGTGAATTGTGAATGAATGAATGATGCATGCATGAAGTGCGCATTTGGAGATTGACGAGGTTAATTCATGTTTAATTCTTTTGTTTAGATTTTTTGTTTTCTTCTAACATTCTTTCCCTTAATGATTTTCTTTTCTACAAACTTAATTAATCCAATTTCTTCATTTCCAACCAAGATTCCACGCCGACACGTCCAATAATCCACATACACGATCCACCAAAGCATCACGACGCGCCCAAAATGGAATTCATAACATCCCTCGAAGGCACCTTCGACCCCTCCAAACCCTCCCTCTTCGAGCTTCTCTCCGAAACACAACT